>JADKLZ010000167.1:24962533-24977943 GCA_021533235.1 Biomphalaria straminea
TTCTCCCCATCTTACTGACGTATGAATAATATTCTTGTGTAAGCCTTAAAAATATATCTTACAAAGGTCGTCCATACCGTGAACACATTAAAAACGACCAATTCATAGTTGAAAATAATCCAGACTGGGACATTAATATTGATGGTTGGAGAGCCCAACCAATTAGATCTAGTGTGTCACGGTACCGCAGTAAACTTTTATCCTTCTTCCTCGTTTTCAGGTCCTAAAAACACAACAACAACAATAATACAACAATCTAACCATGTCTCACACTGACTCGTTGTTTTCCCTTTTCAATATCAAATAAAATTAATTACCGCTAATTAATATTTTATATTCATTCATTTTTCGTTAGAGACAATGAATAATTGTGAAAAGTTTGAACTTCATCCTAGAATGGGAAATGAGAGAAATAACTTGTACAAAATGTGTAACAGAGAGAGAGAGAAAGTGGATTAAAATTAGCTTTGTACAACAAAAAAAACAACCTTAAAATGGGAAAATAGAACAATATGTTTTTAATTTTTGGTAGAGTAGGCACTCGTATAGTTTTCTAATAGTATGCCGTAGCATAACTTAGTAATTTAAGTAAATCTAACATTGTCTCAGATACACGATCCCATAGTAAACCCTATAACCCAAATGCCAGATAAATGGGGAAAAAAGTCGATAAATGTGTCTATTAATAGAAACTGATGCAACCTTTCCTTTCGATGTGTCCATGTCCGTAGCTTTGTTCATTTGTTTGTATCCTGTTGATCTGAATCCTTTTTCTTTGGCACTCGAGTTTTCTGGAATTTCCAATTCCTGTAAAAAAAGACATTTCGGGGTTTTCCGAAGTCTGTGTTTCATACAAACTTGCTAATGCTAATCCTCTTTTCTTTCCATTTTTTTAAATATTTTGCGTAGAGAGTATTGATACAAACTCTAGATTGATGCAAATTGTTGGCAGGGATCGCTGATTTTTGTATCATTATCCTAGTTATATATTAGATAATATTTGTTATTATTGTTATTGATTGATAGATTAAAAAAAAAAGAAATGATATCTTCTTATTGGTGAAATTTAAAAGTGCAGACGAAGGGAGGGAAGAAGGATTTTTTTGGGGGGGTGGCGGGGGCGTCACAAAGGTGTGCTACCAATGTCGAGTCAAAGTGTCGTACTAATTCATTGTGTATCCTCGCCAATTAGTCGATCGGGATAAGAAACGCGTCAGCCTCGGGGGAGCAGTACTGAGAACAAAAAGAGAAATGGGGGGTGGGCGCCGGGTATTGATAGGCCCTTGTTGATATGGTAGGGATGTTCTTCACAGCTTGCTAGGACAGCGAGTGCTTTAATTAAACGGACACGTGTGAATTATATGAATGTACATGTGTATCGCAAGAAGGAGGGCGAGTGTTAGAAAATGTAGTGGGGGGGGGAGAGAATTTGTAGTCAAAGGGTGTCGTTTCTGTTTTTTTTTTTTCTTACATTTTTGTTCTGTTTGTAATAGGTCCTGTGTGGTCCAATTAAAACATTCTATAACCTTCGCTCAGGGCTGTCTATTACAAAATGTGCCACACCAGACGTGTCCGAACCTAGATTGCATTCTGTGATCTCTACAAAGTCATATTCCTGGTTACAATTCCTACTTTTTTTTTTTTAAACAAAAATTACAGAGTGGTATTGAAAAGTATCGAAAATAAAATGTTACTTTAAAAGAGGTGTGTAGATTTATCTCCCGATTATCTTTCAACCAATATTTACAGTAAGAATCGCATCACATCTCACGCGCGTTCTTCAACTTATTTACAAGAATCGGACAGCCTAATTGATCGGACGTTTAAACCACGCAACAGAGGCACACAGAATGAAAGAGATAGACTAGAATTACCATACTTCACACAACATATTTACAAGAATCGATCAGCCTAATTGATCGGACGTTTAAACCACGCAACAGAGGCGCACAGAATGAAAGAGATAGACTAGAATTACCATACTTCACAACAGTTTTTGTTTTTTGTTTGTTTACATCATCTGTCCTATAGATCCTAAGGTCTGAAAGGGGAACTTTACTTTTTGTTTGTTAATATACATTACATACGTAACATACTATTTCTATTTGGCTAATCCATATTTATCGCAGATATGATAAGATCGTCAATGCAGTCTACATCTAAATGAGATTAACGCCTGCAAAAAGTGTCAAATACAGACAAACTGGATATAACGTTCGTTACTAAACTTAAATTTACATAGTCACAAAGTAATATGAGTTGAAACAAGAGGTCAAAAGTTCTCAAAACTAAAGTGCACCTTAGACAAAAACAAACAAACAAACTCGAAGCTGCCACATTTCATTATGATCGTAAAAAAAAAAGTATAAAAGAATTGGGAGTTATGTGAACAATAAGGTGTTAGTTACTTGTTTAAGCAAAGGGACGGTATCAACGTAGTTGCACCACATAATAGTATCAGTTATCGGACTTGGTTGTTCAAAAATAAATATATTTAAGGTGGCAAGGTTAACCCATTAACTGCTGCTCAGGAGATACATTTGGTCACTTAATCTTAAGCAAGCATTTTATTAACAAAAGTGGGCGCATGGCAGGAGTTGTACTGTGTGTGTGTTTCCCTTTTACCCTAAAAAAGAAGGTTTAAAAATGATTAACTTCATAGGAATTTCCTACACAACAGAGCTGATGACATGTCCGGGAATTTTTGACACCCGGTCAATACCGATTTTGTTTAGAGACTGCGCGTGTGTAGAGCGGTCAGCGTGACGGCTTTATTGTCCCGTTCAGTGATACGCCTCTGTCTGTACATTCTTGAGACAATGCTGCTCGGATTAAAAGCCCCCCCCCCTTTCCCATTCACTCGTCCCGATGTGACGTTTTTATGGCGGCTGTTATCCCGTGAGCCTGGTTAGTGACGTAATGACTAATATGTAAACATACATCTTTAATATGGGATACGTAGAGGAGAAAGGGTTAAGAGAGAAAGGAGATGGGCGACGTTGTAGCAGTTAGTCATTAATGAATATTTATGAACACGATCGGTGTGTCCCCCCCCTCCTCCCTCTGACGCCCCACATCCCCCCGCTTGGAACGCTTCCATTGTACCAAACGCGAGATGTCAGACCATCGATGTTACGGAACCCACTTTTCAATGACGTCATCCACACGTGCTCGACTTTCTGACTTGACATTCAGTGATGTAGGTGCCGCTCCTCGAGAACGTGCGATGACGCTTCTGCATGCTCTCTCAAGAGTATAATGGCAGGGGCGTGGAATGGGAGGGGGGGTATCGGTTCAGATATTCTAAGCACGAATAGCTTCATATAGATGAATAGCCTAAAACACAAGTCTGCGCTTTCCTTGTTCCACGATGCACACAACGAGACGGGGAGTATAGTCCCTTAGCGAGGCATATTGCAGCTTGGTTAGAAATGACTTGGAAATGATGAAAGGAACGAAACCGCCACACTGCATCGTTTACTGTTCCGTATGTTCTAGCTTTGCCACCACACACAAACCACACATTATCGGCTGTGGTTAACCACACACTGGTCTTCCACACCTTTAAATTTAATTTGTCTAATTGTGGCGATCATGTTATTTTTCTCTTTCAGTTTCATGCTTCCTTTCTTGTTTCTACGCACCATAACTCTCATATATAATAAGGAACATTGTCTCCCTTGTCCATATCAAGAGTAATAAACTAATTTACATCTTGTATTTTTCCGTCTTGCCGTCGATATTTAACATTCGAACCACATAAATAGAACTAAATTAATGTTATTAATGTTTAGTCTATAGATCTACATAATGTAAGTCTTAGAAGCATGCTTGTTACGTGTTCTAATTTATAACATTGTTATAACTTTCTTCTTCTTTGTTATGTTTCTTCTTTTTTTTTTTCTTCTTGTATACTCTCGTTTAGTTTATGGTGCCAATAAACCTTCAATAATATGTTTCTAAACTACATAGTGACACGACTGTTGATGAGTAGGTAGTGTACAGTACAGTGGTCACTGGGAGTATTGTCCATCTCCTAACTTGTAGCGCACGATAAACATGGGGGGAAAAAAAGGGGGGGCGGGGATGGTCAAATCTCTTAATTCCATGACCTGACATCCGATTGTTGGTTTACCGCTTTGTGTGTTCACGTGTCGGCGCGAGCGGTATTGACACATCGGACAATGTCCGAGTGGCCTTAATCTCTGTGCGGTAGTGCACCTTCCAGCGCCGCTTCCCTTCCGCCCCCTCTCATTAACACAATGACGTAATAAACAAGGGAGAGGGCTGATGACGCGACGAGTGACGTCTTTATTAGGGGTTATTTGGTCTTGTGAATGGCCCCCAAGAATTAATTGTTTAGTGTTGATGGGAAAGCCTCTTACAAAGGTCAATACTCTATCAGCTTAAGTTCTAGTGAGTACGAAACAAAAGCTTTCCTACGAGGCATGGTAGGGACAGTGTTAAGTTTATCTATCCAACAGAAACTTGAACAAAGAGGAACGAAACCTTGGTGGGAAGAAGTAAAGTGAACAAATAAAGAAAAGTACAGAAGTGTAACAGAAGTAAACTTAATTAAAAAGTAAAGAAGTTACGAAAAGTATTTAAAAGAATAAAGAAAAGTACAAAAGTAATGAAAAGTAAAGAAGCTAAGAACACTTTTATAACAAGATTACAAAGAGAGTTTGTGTGATACACAAACTCAGAGGCGGCCCCCGTCGGAGTCGGATCCCTGTCAGATCCGCTTTGATCTCTCAACGGACGGACAGACAGACAGACAGACGGACAGACAGGCCACACAAAACTAATATACATCTTCCGTGCTTTGATCTCTCAACGTTAGCCTTGTAAAGCCGATGTTCAAGGCAATTGCCACACTTGTTTTATGAGTTGATTACTTTACGAGTAAATACTGGTATGTTACTCGTATGTTGGAACAAAAAAAATGTGAAAACATATGCAGTATATTAGATTATTAATTGTCTTAAAGTAGGTTTCATTTATATTGCATACTAATTAGGTTTTTTCTCTTTAAATACTGTTTGCATAAAATATTTTTAAAAATTAGATTTTGAGCTTTTAGAAAAAAAAAAAGTAGCCGTTGCATCAGAACTTTGAATGCTCTATATTATCGTGATGTCAGATTTTCATTTTCTCTTCTACTTTCTGAGCACTAAACGGGACGGACGGACAGACGGACAGACAGACAGACAGACGGACAGACAGGCCACACAAAACTAATAGCGTCTTTTCCCCTTTCGGGGGCCGCTAAAAAGTACAGAAATTTAAAACATCAAAGTGGAGTAATAAAGTAAATTGCCAAAATAACACCAAGCAATAACTGAAAGACGCGAAAGCACAACGTAATACAATACTTGAAAGATAAATATATCTTTCTTCTTCATAAGCTAGGATAACTTCATTAACACTGCTTTCTTACGTTGGAAAATGAAGCGGGTTATCAGAATCAGCGAGAAAAACAAATGACATAGTTGAGCAAGTCTGTACCTAACATCAGTGCTAGAATCAGCGAAAGCGAACGTAATAATCTCATTTGAGATTTATTGGAAAAAGTGTAATTTTTTAAAAATATTTTTGATGATTGTTTACTTAGTATTCAAGGAGGTCCAAAAAGAAAAACCTCGACAAAAATCTCGACTTTTCTGAGATTTAAACCCGAGAGTCCAGTGCTGTAACATAAGATATATCTTAGAACACGCTCGATTTGGGGGTCCCGCCAAAAATGGTTGCAATAATATTTTCAATCATTTTAGAGAAAGAGCAACCGAAAAAAAAAGGCCTATCAATGGCCCCAGTATCTTTAATAGCTTTGGGCCTCATCAAGTCTAGATCCGGCACTGTCCGAGACACTCAGTTCATGAGTTATGTGTCAAATATTTATTTTTAAAATCCTCAAATAGTATTATATATACTTTCATGAAACAGACAACTATTATCGACAATTTCTAATCGCCAAGAACAAGGGTGACATACAACAGGTTTATATTTAAAAAGCGTCTTTAACGTTGTTTTTTTTTCTTTCTGTAGGTATCATCGCCGTCTTCAAGTTTCTCCGGATTCTCAGCGCCCTACACCGCCATCCCACCCAACTTTCTGTTCCCCAGCCCATCCGCATTCACGGCGCCTCCTTCCTCGTACCTGCCCTCGCCATACACTGAGCACGAGGAGATGGCGAGGCAGAAGACGTCACCCGGGAAGAGGCCGCCAAGGGACGACACATGGAAGCCGAAGAAATGCCAGGTTTGCCTCCAGAACCGCCTCCAGGACAGCAAACCCAAGTCCCCCGTGGAGAAGGAGGAGTATTTCATTGATAATGACGGAACGCTGACCATCAAGAACGGCGTCTGCCCCCGGCGCCTTGCTTTACGCCTCTTTCAAGAGGTGCACTCCAGCCGTGTCAAGTATGAGGATCTACTCGGGGAAAACATCGTCAAATTTCTTCTTAACCTAAGGCAAATTATGGACAAACATCAAGACAAATGCCCAGACGAGGAGCCAGTGTTTCTAACCACTGCCAACAAAGTGCTGGAGAAACACGCCTCTGGCTCCTATCGCCCCGAAAGACTTTCAGAATCCCTCAAGAGGTCCCATGAGCTCATTGACAGCTCTCCAAATATCCTAGAAGCTGCCTATCCTCGCATCAAGCGCGTCTTTCACGCAGGGGAAGAGAACTCACAGACCCCAAACAAACTCTCAAGCCGCTGTTCGCCGCCGAAACTGGTACACCAGAGCCAGGAGATAGCGGATCTGTCCGACAGTTACTCCCCTGCACACGACGCTTTAAGCCCCATGGACTTTGACGTCGGCAAAAGAGCAGGGTCTGACAGAGGCGGCTCCGAGGCATCGTCGAGAGTTAACAGCCCTGCCCCTTCATTGTCTAGCAATACGTCAGGTTTAAGCAATACAAAGAGGGGCACTAAGGTTAATGCATGCTTTTTTTTTTTTCTTCTGTGTTTGTAAAATTAATTTTGTTTGTACTAGTTTTCTAACATTAGACTCTACTCTAGAGCACAGTAATGAATACATAAAAAAGTATACGATTTCCTGCTTCCGCTTCCGGTTTCTAATTGCTTTGCCAGGAAGATTTTCTAAACTTGAAGAAGTAGATCTAGCTAGGTCTAGGAATAGACATAGACAATACACAGACCTAGATCTAGATTTTAGCACAAGAAAGGGAAAATCTTCCTTCCTCCCTTTTTTTTAAAATTACTTCTAGATCTACTTGTTGAGTGATCTGTTTCAATGCAAAACTAAGATGCTGCTTGGCGACAATCAATGAATCATAGTGATAATGATTATTTAATTTATTATGATGATAGATCTAACTCACAGACCTTGTAGTACCAATCATTAAATCAATTCATTTGAATGTTTTGATGGAACCCACATATTTAAGATAAAACATATTAAAATTCAATGTACATTGTTGTAATAGTATTAACTTTTTTAAAGTCATTTTAAAACACCCTCACCCTAAGCGAATAATACATTATCCCACAGATCCTTCCTGTAGCCTCCACTGATGGACAAACAAAGTACCTCTGCCCAGTGTGTAACCTAGATTTGCCAAATGATCATGAGCTGACCGTTCACATCCGCTCCCACAATCAGACTGGGCACCAGACCACACCCAACACCTGCACCATCTGCAAGAAGACCCTCAGCTCTCAGAGCTCCCTTGACCGCCACATGCTTGTCCACTCAGGTAATTCTTACTGTCTTTAAATGAGAAGCACTTCTTAGGCTTACTTAAAGAGACATATATAGACTACAACATTTTCCATTTGGTTTAAAGTCAGCTCTTTTTTTCAATTATCATTTGTATAAATATCATCAAAATATAATTATTTTTTGGGGGCTTCAGTTTGTTATGTACACAGGTAGTTTACTACTGGGTCTTCCTTAATCTTCCCATTAACATTGTAACGAAGTAAACTAAACATAAATATGTGGGACGTTTATTGAAGAGTTGACATCATGTTCTGTTTCGCAGGTGAGCGTCCGTTCAAGTGTAAAATCTGTGACATGAGCTTCACTACCAATGGGAACATGCATCGCCATGCTCGTATCCATGGGAAGAATGAGAAGAATGGCACCCCCATGATGAAGCCCACCCCCGGCCGCAAGCCCAAGCCCCAGCCTGATGACAGCGGCTCTAGTAGGGTGATGCCTCCATCCCCAATCATGACCAGTCAGCCTCAGTTCCCAGACTTCTTGCGGAATTATTACAGTAAGGGCTTTTTCTAGCACTTATTTTTTACCACCTGTATCTGAAATGATAATTTCTTAAATGATAAATTTCTCTCATTTGTTACCCAGAGCTAGAAGGGGGGAGGGGAAAATTAAAAAAGTAAATCAAACATTTTAGATGATGTTGTCCATGTTATTATATTTATATTGTGTTATTGTTGACAGGTTTAATGCTGCACCCTGCCTATCCCTCCTTCAGTGCTTTATATTCTGACAGTGCTAGAAACTTTCCTTTTGCTGTAAGTACTGATAATACATAGCCTATCTTTAGGTATTATTTTGACTGTGGGATTTTTTTGAATAAAGATTTTGTTAGACTTATAACAACAATGAAACCAAGAAAGATAACTCAAAAATAAACTATATTGATATTTATTTCAAGAACCTTGGTTATAACAGAAGTGTCAAACTTAGTTGGGGGCTAATATGGCTAAAAACATTTTCTTTATATTTGTTACCAGCCTATGGATGATTTGCGCACAGATTTCAACATGCCAAAAAGACCAAGACTAAGTGAGCCCTTCAGGGAACCAAGCCCTGATCTCCGGTCGCCAAAAACGTATCCTTGTAATGTGTGTGATAAGGTCTTCAAGAATCAATTTTCCCTGGACTCACACATGGAAGAGCATGTCATTGTTGACCATCAGTTGGAAGCTGAGGCAGGAGCTGCATGCAAGGTAAGTTAAAAATAACTTGTTCATAAATTTTCCAAATTCCTTTAGAAAAGATTTTTATGCTGTAGTCCAAACCTATAGGGAATGGAAGTGGGCAGGTTTTGGACTTGGTTTATTGTGCTGAAAGACTCAAGTGCTAACACACTACAATGCAGCAGCAATCCAAGATTGCCTTATTGGCTTACTAATTTGTTTTTAGTGCCCATAGAATAGAGAGATAATATGGTTAGTAATTCAAGGAAAAAATACACTACCCGTTGCCATTCACTCTTCAAAAATTGAGGGTAATATGCCCTGACCATCTAAGATAATTACTGTTGAAACTACTGTAGAAGACAGGCAAAGATGTCAAAAATAGAACCTGAATCAATCCTGACAGACAGTGACTTTGTCAGTGTTGATAGTAACAAGATATGTGGGTCACAGATGGTTTTGCATAGTATATGAAATACTGCACTCTTCTTTAATTATTATTAGTGTTTTGAACAGTGGCATAGGTAGGGTGGGGGGGTCCCAATTAGCAAATCCCCCCAGGTCCAACTTGAAGGGGGGCCCCAAATGAGAGTCAGAAATGGGTTTTCACATTAAATATTATGCCATTATCTCATGTCATGATTTCAAAATGTATGGGCCCTTAAAGAGGTCCCCCAACCCTAACTACGCCACTGGTTTTGAATTTTCTAACAAGACTTAGTAGAAATATATAAATATGCCAACAAGAGATATGCGGATGTTAATAGGAAACAGATTCCAAGCCAAAAAAAATATAATCTGGTTTGGTACTTAAAAAATCTATTAGTTGTCCACTTCAGTTCATGATATGACATAGCCATTGAGAAGAAGAAAGATGCTAATGTTATTGTCCATTAACTTAATCATTTTTATTGTCAATCTTATTTCTTTTCATATAAAAATTGAAAATGTATTTGCAGACATGCAAAACTGTTGCCAAATCTGAGCAAAGCCTTCTCCTTCACATCATGACTCACCATAAAAAAGAGGAAGATGTTGCTGAACCAGACACAAAGCCTGAAAAGAAATCTCCTTCGTCACCAACACAGTCATCTTCCAGCACTGCTGTCAGCACCAGCAACAATGGCACCAACAGCAGCAGTGTTTGCTTTCAGGATCTCAGTTTTACAGACTTCACCTGTAAGAAGTTCTCTTTGATTGCCAAAGCTTTTATTGAGGGCAGCCCGCAGGTCAAAGGGTCTAAAAACCCGTTGTTCAAGTGTAATGAGTGCGGCAAAGAGTTCCCTGTAGAGGGCGCCAAAGATCTGCACGAGGCATCCCACGTCCCAGAGGAGTACACCAAATGCCCTAAATGTGACTGCCACTTTACTGAGCCGTCCAGGCTTCAGGATCACATGCTGAAGCACGTTGCTGACAAGAAGTTTCAGAAACATGCAGATATGTCGCAGAACCACTTTCTGATTCAGTTTGGTCTCAAAGCTAAGGATGACAACGGTGATTCTGTGGTTGACGATCAGAACAGTGAAGAAGATGAGTATGAAGATGGTGTCTATTGTGGCCCTGTGAAAGAAGAGAAAAAGCCAAGTACCACTGATGATGAAGACGATACTGAGTCTCTAAACATTTTAAACAACTCTTCCATCAGCGTGCCCAAACTAGACGTGAGTTCCACAGAACTCTTATCCATAACCACCTCAAGCACACCAAAAAAACATATGGCAGCATTCCCCAAAATATTGCTCCGGGAATCACTCCTGGGCACTTGCCCATCACCATCTTCAGAAGCTTCTAAGAGTCATCATCTGCTTTCTTCATCAAAGTCATACTGTGACAGTGACTCTGAGCATGACATTGCAAACCCTCTGCTCCCTAAATTTCCTTGCAAATACTGTGATAAAGTATTGACCAGCGCTCAGGAACTGAAGTGTAAGTAGACATTTTATTAACTGTTCACAATAAGTATCAGCAAATGCTAAAAAAAAGACTTTCTATCCTTTTCTGATGTGTTGTGTTTCATCCATCATTCTTAATAAAGATCATTTCTGTCATCCAGGGACAGGGGAAGTAATCAATATTATTTTTTGTTTCTCGTAATCATCAAACCATTATATTGAACTTTACAGGAAATCCCAAATTATATTGACGAATCTGGTGCTTAATATAATCATAGCGAAAGAAAAAAATTTTCACTATTGTATCATAGCTGAAACATTTGCTATATTTTGAAATCCATCAGACTTCAAATATAACTTTTGTAGTAAAATGTTATTTAGGTTATGTATTGAAAATAATATATCAATATCAATATTTTTCACCCCAGAAGATAAGACTGTGAAGAAAGAACTTTTTTTTTTTTTACAAACAAACAGATTTTTTAAAAGTTAGCTTATTTAAATAGAATCTTACTGTCTGGATGTTTTGATTGCTCCCATTTAAATGTTATTTTAATGTTTTACCTCTAATGCTTACACAGTGTATTTGGATTGGTAAGATATCAATTTATATATTTTCTTTGAAGCTGTATTGTGTCTGCTGGCTTGATCTCATCTTTGATTTGCAGACGTGACTTTTATAATATTTCACATCCCAAAGCAATGCAATTGGCATGAATATTTTAAAACAAGGGAATAATGGCATGGTAGTTAATAGACTATTCTGAAGTTGCAAAGAAGCATGCAGGTTATCTAAAGTTATGAGCAATAAATTAATTAATGCCGTAGTATTGAAGTTTAGGTTTTTATTGTTGTAGTTTATAGTTGTTGTTTTTGTTTAATTTTGTTTTTGTTTGCTTTATTTTCAAAACTTTTTTTCACTGAATGTTTATTTTTTCATTCAAAAATAGCACATTGTAAATAAATGTATCTGATCTTGTCTTCTAGTCATGCATTTACTGGATCCAATAGATGTATTTTATTTTTGTTGTTTGTATTGTTTGTTTTGAAGTATTATAAATGTATGCCAAGTTGGTTATTATTGTGGTTTTGTGCTCTTAGCATGTTTACTGCAACAAGGGAATGTAGATAAAGCATGGTGTTAGTTCACACACAAAGTCTAGATTTTCATATGCAAATCATACACATTGCATGTGTTGCCTCTTCTAAATATCAGGAGCTGTATTTGGTCTCATTTGGTTTTAGGAATGAGTAGGCTACTATTTTTATTGGTTGTGTTACTATTTTTATTGTGTTTTTTTTCCCAATGTAGTAAATTTTCTGCACCAAATATAAGTATGCTTTAACGTAATGAATTGAAAACCAAGCAAAGCTATTTAATGTCATTTCTAATTCTGTAAACTCTTTCTGAAAAGAAAAATTAATTATAACGTTTAAGTAAACTTCTTGGACACATTTTCCTGTATTTGATAAAAAAGTTTTTATTTTCTCATGATGTTAGGAAAAAAAGTAATCCACAGGAAGAAAATGATTTGAAGAGTTAGATCTATATTTATTTTTTTTGTTTTAAATCCACAGTGCATCGAGGCACCCACAGAAGCACTTCCCAGTTTCAGTGTCGTGTGTGTAGCTACACAAGCACGGATAAAAGCAGCCTCATGAGGCACATGCGGACCCACAGCGGGGAGAGACCTTTTAAGTGTGGCGTCTGCGAGTACTCTTTTACTACCAAGGCTAACTGTGAGCGTCACATGAAGTAAGCATAGAAAGGATGAAAACAGATCTTATGTTAAACAAACGAATTTGATAATGTTATTTAGAGTCGGGAGGGTGCGGTGGCTAAGCAGTAAAGCGCTTGGATTCCGTACTGGAGGTCCCAGGTTCGAATCCTGGTGAAGACTGGGATTTTTATTTCGGGATTTTTGGGCGCCCTTGAGTCCACCCAGCTCTAATGGGTACCTGACATTAATTGGGGAAAAGTAAAGGCGGTTGGTCGTTGTGCTGGCCACATGACACCCTCGTAAACCGTGGGCCACAGAATCAGATGACCTTTACATCATCTGCCCTATAGACCACAAGGTCTGAAAGGGGACTTTACTTTACTTTAGAGTCAGGTCTAAGACTTTCCATTTTCAAGTTGAATTCTATCTTATGTTGAGGGGTTAGGAATGCTTTCTGATTAGGATTGCTGTCAGGTCATATCGCATGTATTTCCAGACTGTTGTACAATGGTTTTGGATTCTGCCTGCTTCCATTGCCTGCCATGCAGGTCTTGCGCTAGGATGTAATATTGTAGTAATGTTTGAACCAAACTCCTGAGTTGAGTTTAGAATCAAGCAGTGTTGTGTGAATCTTAAAATATGGGAAAGAGGACCCAATAATGGAAGTACTGTGGAATACCAAAATAAAAACTATCTAAAAACAAGTCTGCCTGTTAAGTTCCCTTTTGAGACCTTGTGGTCTATTGGGCAGTTGATGTATAAGTCATCTGTTTCTGTGACCTACTGTTAATGAGGGTGTCATGTGGCCAGCACAACGACCAACCGCTTTACTTTACTTGCTTATGTTGAGCTTTGAATCTAATTTTACTAAATTTTTAAAATCTTAGGATAACTTAGAAATGGTTGAAGAAAAACACAAATATTTTGAAAATGACAAATATATTTTGTTTTGTTTCCAGACAAAAACATAACTTGGAGAAAGATCAGATGTCTGACAACCTTGTGTATAATGAGTATGTCATTAGTAAGAGTGACTCCCCCTCACCACCTCTCAAAAGTGGTGGCAGCACCAGACTTGGGTCTCTTCCATTCCAGTGTACAGTTTGTAAGGCAGAGTTCCAACACAGCCTAGCCCTGGAGCAACATGTTCAAAGTAGCAACAGTTGCCGAAAAGTGTTTCTATGCACTTTATGCAAGGTATGCAAATTTGATTGACCAAAAAAATAAAAGTCCAATTTAAATTTATTTAGAAGTTTAATTAAACAGATCTATATTCTAATGAAAGAACTCTTTCTGTAAAACAAAATTAACTCCATGCTGGATATTGAACTTAAACCCCAAAATTAACTTCTCTTTTAAATTGTTACCTTGCAAAGTTATGCTTGAGATTTGTCATTGTGTTAGCTGCATCAAGTGATAGGTGTTTTTTTTTTGTTTTTTTTTGCATCTTAAAACTCAACTAGCTATATGATACTCTTCAGTCAAGAAGACAATGTTTTCTTATATAGAATTATGGTTCCCTTCATTTGAAATTTACAAAAAAATATGGCTTTTACTTTCAAAGCATTCCCTTGTAAATTTAGATTTGGTTTTGTAGTTTGTGAATTTGTAGTTACATTTATAAGTATTATTGACAGTATTAACAATATTAACCCTTGCTAAAAAAAAAACAACAATTTTGCATCTTACTGGCACATTCTATATAGCTTTTATATAAATGTATTAATAACTTTTTTTCCTGTTTACATTACAGAGTTCTTTCAAGTCAAAAACTATTGCTTCAAGACACTTGGTGACCTATCACCCAGAAATACCCTCCAGATTTCAGAACGAGTACATAGTTCTCATAGAGAGCCCTCTGTCCTTCACCCCTAGCCCCACCCTCACCAGCCCACCTCCTGCACACTCCAAGACTCCCGCAACCTCCCCATTCAATTTGACACATGCTGAGGAGTTCACCAGCCTTGATATCAAACCTCCACTTGGGCTCTTTGATAACAAGAGGCTTCACCTTGATGTCAGAAAAATGGAAACCTCAGAGAAGCCGCTCGACTTCAGCAAACCCCTTACCAAAACAAGTTATCAGCCATCTGCCCATCGTGGTGCACAGTCCGGTTCCTTTTCTGAGGATGACCAGCAATCAGACGATGCCCCTATTGATCTGTCAGTTCAAAGGTCATCCAGTTCATCGCCGTGGGGGAAAAGCCCTACCATTCAAAATCAGGTAGACCGAAGCACACATGGTTTTATATTTTCAGACTTGCTTTATAAAAATGGGGTTCATTTCCGAAATCCATAATCCAGATTTTTGTTTTATTGTAAATAATTTGAGAAGCCAAAGTAAAAATGACATTTAAACAAAGCAAAAAAAAAAAAGATGCATGAAAGAAATATTGGTAAAATCATGAACAATATTTATATTTATTCGCAAAGTATTGCTTATTTAAGAATAAATTCTTACCTCAAAATCTATATTCACTTACATATTCTATGAACATTATTGAAGAATAGAAATGTAAGTAAATATGCAACCTTTTCTGAGTTAAAGCAAAATTTGAACTTTAATGAGGACTTCAATTATAGTTTGAATTAGCTTGCTAGGAGTGTGTTTTTGAAATCAAAAGATTGGTTCTTAACTCCTTTTGTTTTTAATTTAGTACACTTTATTTGTATTAACTAATCCTTTAACAATATTTGAGAGCTAACTCAAAATATATCGTTGAAATAAATATTTCAGTCCTAGCTATTAATGCACTCTTTACTTTTTACAAAGACATTTGTTCATAAACTCATGGATTTACTCTATAAGTAACAGGACAAATAATGTTTCTATGTGTAGTCTATCTTCTTTGAGAATAAAACTCATGGATTGACTCTAT
>JADKLZ010000167.1:24994186-25038830 GCA_021533235.1 Biomphalaria straminea
ACTGTGTAACTGTAAAGTTATTGCAAGTAAATGTATACATATTATTGGATATTTAAATAAAGAGAATCTTTTATTTTTTTCATTTATAAGAATAGAACACCGCAGTTTAAGTTTGGCTTCTTGTAATAAGCATAATGTTGCAGCTGAACTGTGTAACTGTAAAAAAGTTATTGCAAGTAAATGTATACATCAGTGGCGTAGCATCCATGGCGCGAAGGGGTTCAATGAACCCGGGCCCACGACCATTAGGGCCCCACAGCCGGTACTAGTAGCGCAAAGGGGTTCATTGCACTTTTCTAGTTGGGGCCCAGGCGAGAACTTACGAATGACACTAATTCACGAATTAAAATTTCGAAACTAAATTAATTATTCAATTTTCTCAAAGCGTAATATGTTTTTTTTTTTTCTGTATAAATAATGTGTCATATCAAAATTTTTATTTTTCAATGTGATCTTGTTATGTTTAAAAAACAGTATTTATAGTCTAAGTTGTAGATATGTAATCCTGTATCATTTCCTGTCTTTAATGGGTTCAATAGCTAAGAAGTATGTCTTTGTTACTATTACTTACAATTAAAAAATTACATCTATATATATAATCCTCAAAGTAAGAGGTCAAACAACGTGCAAGCAACAACAACAAGTAAATAGGGAAGATCCCATGGCGCACGCACGCGGTGTGAATGGAAATTGGTGCATCCCAATCCGCACTATTTTCATTCACGAAACAAAATAACAGAGACGTAAATAAATATAGACTGGAAAAAGGAAGTAACTTCAAGTGTAACGTGAAAACATGCACATATATCTACTAATGAATTCGGATTTCCAAATTATGAAAAATGTAAAAATTGCTTTATCCTCAGTCTTAGAGTTTAAACACAATTTATAAGTATAAAAATAAAGTAGGCCTACACACAATTGCAATGTACACATTTTTGTTTCATAAAACTCTCTTATGAATTTGTGTAGTGAATGGAAGAAAGGTTAAAAAAGTGGAAGCCGGAAGAGATTGTTTTGTTTGATAAGAACGACTACCAGTCAATACACAGATAGATACTACTCTCAGGTTTGACTTTAGCGAGGGAAATCTGTTATATCATGTTATAAAATGGTTCAATTTAATAATTTATACACCTAAAAATTAGCACGGGACCAAAGAAAGTGCAGGGCCCACTGCGGTCGCATATGTTGCAGTGCCTATAAGGCCTGCCCATCAAAATAGCGGCGTATGATATGAAACATTTAAAAATTGCATTGCATGTTTCCAACATGACGAATACAAACTTTTCTTGATTATAGATGTGTTAGTGCTCCTGGGACTCATTTAAATCGACAGGATGGCGCGGGGAATCTGTTGTTAGTAATAAAATGGCTTAATTTAATCATTTTTACACTTTAAATTAGAGCGGGTCCTATAAAATTGCGTGTCCCACTGCGGTCGCCGGCCCTGGTAAATAGCGGCGTATGCTATGCCGCCGGTCAACTAGTATGTAAAAAAAAAAAAAAGCCCACAAAAGCGGCAGGAGTGGCCAAGTAAGAGGCCTAAGGCCCAAGGATTCCTAAGAGTGAAAAAAAAAAGCATCTTAATAGTTGTGAATCTAACTTTTGAGTCCGAACTAATGAAGTAGATACTTTGAAATAGTGTAAAACACTCATTTAGGACAACAGCGTCCTCGGAAATCTTCATCACATTGTTTTGTTGTCTTTGTATTGTGCAAAAAAAATGTTTAAAGTAATCATTCGAAAAGATTTTTTTTAAAAAAGATGAAATAAATAAATAAATAAATAAATATATTTAGGAAGAAAATGAAACGCCAGAGTAAGTTACATATGAAGCGTTAAAGATGAATGTGTTTGTTCTGTTACAATGAATGGCAGAACCAAAATTGGATAGCAGGTTTATAACAAAGATTTAGAAGGTAGAGAGATGACAATGTTTTCGTGGAATAGTCTCTTTCTCTTTCTCTGAACAATGCAGTGTTTGTTCAAAGTTCTTAGAGAAAGTTAACACCATTAAGCCTATTTTTTTTTTTTACAAAAACATGATCATGGAATAGTGTTTTTCGGAGATGAATGCCGGTGCATTAGCCGTGGTCGGAACGAGATAGTAAAGTTGTTTGTCACTGCAGATCTGGCTAAAACGCGGACACCTTACTTTGCCTCAACATGGCGCCCGCGTGTAAACGGCTACTAGAGGAAGTGGCTAGGCTAAAAAGTAAGAAAATAACTCCCGTGGGGGTGCCCACGGGTGGACGAGAGTCTACCCCTTTGCACGGTTAGCGGGGTTGAAAGAAAGCCCCCACGACCCTGTCACGAATCCATGCGCCGTTCATCAAGGGAGCGTTACAATAATGGCGTATCCTACACGGTTAGCGTGGTATAGAGAAGGAAAATGGCGGCGGCCATGATTTCTAGTCCATGCGTCCGGAGTGCCAGTGGTATTGGAAACAGCAATGTCCTATGTGCATTGACTCCGGTCACTCCCAGACAGACCTGTGGTCAGACATGTTGTTGTTTTTTTACTGTTTGATATTTGTTCTCGGACTGATTCAGACAGTTTTTTTTTCAAACTCTTCTTTCAACACTTAGACTATCCAGCGGTTCTAGTTACAATACAGAGGTCCAATCCGCAACATTTTCCCCTTTTATTGTTGAGAGCACTCAGGACAAATGTAAAGTTGACCAAATTAGCATGATTTTAAAAAACTGTTCTGTGAACTCAATGACGGAATACCCCAAAAATAGCAATTAGAGAATCATTTCTAATTGTTAGTTTGAGAATTGATAAATGTTCCAACTAATGAATACTCCCAATTTATCTTTAAAACTGCAAAGCTAAAGTTATGATGGTGCTTCCAATAAAAGTGGATAGTAGGACCTACAATGGTCTTCCGGTATCGCTTCACCAATAGAAGCCTCTCGTACATTATGTTTATTATGCTAACCACGACTTAAACTTTTAAATGATTCCGTCAGCTGTGTTCTAGACATTGCAGATCTCAACAACATTGTATATTTTGCTCACAGCAATCTCAAAATGGAAGCGTCTTAAATCCAATAGGAAGAGCAAAGTATATACTACACTCAAATACTTTTACCCACAATGTGGTCATCAAGGAATGATGCTCTCACAACAATGAGATTAAGATATTTTGATGTACCAAAGCAGTTTTGTTTCTCAAAGAAAAAAAAAACGGATGGTAGCTGCACCAATTGAGGAAAATTAGAATTGTAGCGCAGTCAGCGTTGTGAATGTTGAAAAATGAGAAGGAAATCTACATAAAGCAGAAAGTAGTGGAATGTCGTTTTTTTTTAACATACTCATACATTCAGATTCCTCAATTGTTCTGTCACACTATACATTCGACTTACTTGGGGTAGGGGGCCCACCAACATATTCTTGAACCCGGGCCCAAGGATACCTTGCTACGCCACTGGTATACATACTATTTATTCACTTGATTGTCACATATACAGTAAAGATTTAAAAGTTATAAATGCATTGTAATGTAGTGGAGCTGTGCAACTGTTTCATTTCTTTATGCTGCTAGAAAAACATAATTATTTGTTTGAAATTCTGTTTTTTTATCAAGTATTTTTGTTCTATATTTATTTAAAGGATGAGAAAAGAATTATGTCCCTTGTGTAACTATTATGTTTTAAGACTGTCTATTGCATGGTACTCTTTGTTAAAAAAGTATAAACTATGTATAAAAACTGGTTTACATTCATGAGTCATTTTGTATGTCTAAAACATTATTAATCCATATAACAATGTAGCTGTAGCTATTCTGTAAATTTATAACATGCAATGTTTTTAAGATGACAGGTAGAGAAAAACAAAACTTGTCTCCCCCTGACAAGTTGAGTGCCTCCGTCCCTACAGCTAATTAACTGTTGATCTAGATAAATGGATCTATTATGAATGAGAGAAATTATGCAAAAAATTGTGTTAATAATTTATTTAAATATCTAAGGCTTTATTTTACCTAACCAATGTTTTTGCTTTTGATTTCTTGTAATTGACAATTATGAGATGTCTTTAATTACACTTATCTGTAAAGAGTGCCTGCTTTTTTCTTTTTTTGGAAAAGATCAGGTCAGTCAACATGACTACTTATATATAGATTCTCCATCATGGTTCGATGATCACCACTTTTTTCACCCATGTGGCTGAGGGCTTTGCACTGGGGTTTTGTGCCACCTCATGTGGCTGGTGAGACCTATGTGAGCCCGGAATGTTCGGCTGGAGAGTCATTGGCCTTGCTTTTCTTCTCTGGCACTTTTCTTCTGCCAGCGCTGTTCTCTTGTCCTCAGCTATTTGTGCACCAGTTTTCACAGTGCGACGCCATGATGTTCTGTCATGTGCCTCTGCCTCCCAGGTGGCTGGTTTTATGCTGAACTCTTTCAGAGAAGCTTTGAGGGTGTCCCTAAAGCGTTTTATTTTGTCAGCTTGTGAGCGCTTTTTTTTCCATTAGTTGGCCATACAGGAAACTACTTAATAACATCCTGATAACTTGAAATTATGGAGGAAAATCAAAACAGACCTTAAGACCACAAGAGGGTCTTCAAAAGCAATTTTTTTTTTAAATGTAAAAAAAAATTACAACTTAATATATAAAATTATGTAAATTTTTATAAATCTAAAACCAACATCCCTTGCAATGTCTAGTACTTAAAATATCATTGATGTTTTCTGTGTCTGGTACTATACATCTACACATAAGACATAGATGATGTTACTGTCTCTTTGTTAAGGTTTTTTATCTGTTTTGCACAAAAGGTTTTATCTTGCTTCCTCAGTTGGTCCAGTACTATTTGGCTAAATAGATTGCAGATTATCTACAATGTACATGCACAAGTAAAAACTAGAGCTGTTATTATGCTTTTAATTTTATCTGAAATCTTCCAAGCCATTCCTGAGAAATAAAAATCTTAAGGCCAACCTTATTTACCACAATGGACTATTTATTGAGTGACCTTATAAAATGTGGATGAGATCTACATCACAGCATTATCACAAGAACTGATTTTTTGTTTTTCCTTTATTAAGCTTTTGCTATTTCTTTTTATTGACAACTTTTTCAAATGTTTGTTTTATGAGTTGTACTGAATGTTAGTTAGACAATAGAATAAACTTGACTTTTGATCAATCATCAACATGTGGTTTGATTTTCATGATCATTTTTCTTTTAAGTTCATCTGTTGGTGCAGAATGTTAGAACCAGTTTAAAACAAAACCCACTTTTATGTGATAGAAGACTTTTAGCTAGAAAGTGTGGTGTCCGTCTTCAGACCTGCTATTTTAACAGGTTCAGAATAATTGCTAGGTTGGTTATGCACATTATTTTAGCAAATAACTTTATATTGTCAAAAAAAAATAATTGAGGAATGATTTTGACATCCTGTGAGATATATATGTAATTTCTCGATTCTGAATATTAAGTATGAGTGCAGTATATTTCCCATAATTGTTAGCCCAGTGGTGGCCTGCATATTTTGCCACATCTAACACAAAGTCTCTGTCCGTGAGAGGGATGAGATTTCAACTGGCTTATAATAGGGCAATGAAGGGTAGTTGATTTTAAATAATTTGTAATATTTCAAATCAATTTTGAAAATAGTTAACTCATTTTCAGTGCTTTTCTAAAAAAACAAATTAAAATGTCCCTTTTAAAAAAAAAATTAAAGTATAATTTTTTTAAATCGGTACATTTTAATGTTTTAGTTGCCTAGAAAAGAAAAAGTGTATTTTGCCTATAGATAACGTGAGTTACCAGTTACATGCTGTAAATGAGTCAAAAAAACAAGTCAGAGATGCACATTAATCTTGATATGAAGTGGATTCAACTTTGCAATATGGACTTTATACATGTTGTGTAACACCACTATTTGAGCCCCAATTTTAAGCTTTTGTTGAAAATTTCAAGACCAATGAGTTACAACAAAACTATTGAAACATCTTAATTTCTGATGACTTGAAATTATGAATGGGTCATAAGTTTTGTTCAGGTCAATTTAAAGGAGATAGTTATTCAAGTTTGTTAATATGTCTTTAACTCTGACATAACAGAATCTTCCTAACTCTGGAGTGTCTTCTAAATCCTCACTAATACTTAATTTCAAAGAAAGTTTAAGTAGAATGTATAAAATCTTTATTATCTTTGTACATATAAAATGTAGCACACTACATTACCAATGTGAATTATTTGACCAACAATTGTATAACCTAAATAATGTACAAAGTCTTAAAATAGTTTTAACCTAGAACTTACATTTCAACTACTAACATACACATGTCACAATAAAGTTTGAATTAGATGTCAGCCTGAGTTTGATCATGATCACTCACCCCCCCCCACCCCCACCGTCAACAACCATTCCACAATTAGCTTCCTCTTACACTAACTTCATTATCAAATATGGACAAGATTATGTATACATGAAAGTTGATTGCTTGATTCCAAATATCAGTTCAGCTACTTTTGACATTTTAACAAATTCAATTGACAAATACTTCAAGATGTAGCACCGTAAAGTCAGGCAACCCTAAGCCCTAACAACCATTGCCAGGTTTCACAATGAATGCACAAGTAACTTGGCCTTGCAATTATTGAATTCCCAAGCACTGTCACAGTTGTGTCCCTGGAAGACATCATATCACAGAGGCTTGTCAGTAGCAACACATTTTTAAATAGCATCGAATCTGAAACAAAAACACAATGAGTAGATATTTGAACTTTATATTTGGAATATAAAAAAAAAACTCTTAAATTTCTGTAGGCACTAAGAACGAGTTGTAAGAATATTATGAACCAGTGATGTCAACCCAACAGCCTGCAAGCCATACTGGCTCACCATGCTGCAGGCCAGATTTGGGTCACAATGAGGTGCTATCAGGCGCCTTAAAACTACTGCTCAAAGTTGAATAAGAAACCTTAAGGCTGGTTCCATCAGACCTCTAAATCTTGCTGTGACACAAGTCTGAAATTTGTGTGGCCTTATGCCAAAAATAAAAGTAAAAAAGTTGGGCAACACTGATATGAATGAAATGAGTTTGATTTAGTGATAATAAAATTAATAATGGATTCTATTTTGAAGATTAAGGATGTGTGCAGTGTTTCACATGACCACACATTTTGTGAAACACTGCAAGGCATCCAGCCTGCACTAGGTATTTTTAAAAGTAATAATAGTGGTTAAAAATACTATTGTAGAGTAGTGAAAAATAGGACAACAAAAGCCAGAGATGAAAATCTTGAAATTTCTAGGTATAAATTGAAGTCAAATGTTGAGAATCTGTATGAGTCACTGGTGTTTTGACTGGACAAATAATAAACAAGACATCTGATGAAACAACAACATTGAGGGGCCTGTTCAAACATTTGTAATTACACCAACAGATCTAATCTTCACACTCAAGAATACTCTCTTTTCAGGAGGCCAAGACATAATTATTTTCATTAGGTTTGAAATCAGAGACTCTCTGGCAAGTAATTAACCAAGATTTCTACCTCTCTGCCAACAAATAAACCAAGTCTCAAAGTCCCAGGGTTAAATCAAACACACTTTTTGATCAACAAAATGAAAGTGAAAAGCTACTAGCCTTCATTTATCTGCACATGAAAGATTATGTAGTACAGGTCAGTCAAGTGCTTGGATTCGATAAAAGAAACAAAATTTAGCATTTATAACAAGCTTTTTGTCTTCGATATTAAATCTTAAATCTTAAATATTAAATCTATAGTTATCAGAAGCATCCATAGCTTTCTTCAAGGAACTGAACATTGGTTTGGTCAATTTTATTTCAATTCTTTCTTCAAAATCAGGAACATCATGACGATAGTCTGAATTGCTAACAACACGACCACGCAGCCAGGTTAAAGGCTGATGCATATAATAAACAGAAGTGTGATTCTATGGCCTTCGGTTAACAAGGGTGCCAATAGGCAAGGAAGATAAATTAATGTCACATGTATTGTTATTTGTGACATCATTTTAATTCATGTATGCCAATAGGCACAATGCTAGGATACTTTTTATTTTTAGGGACATATATTTTAGAATGCAACAAAAAAAAAGCACTGTCATCAATCAATCTTCCCCTCTTTACTTTACCATCAGGATGCCATTTTACATTTGTTAATAGATTTCTCCTTATTATTAATCAACATCAACCCAGAATATAAAATCTGACATAACTCATTAAACCAAGGACCCATACAATAAAATCATGTTGCATAATCAAACAAATGAGTGCATAGAAAAAAATTACCTTTTCTCCTCTGCCTTGGTGAAAGATTTGATTTCCTCTATTGATATGCCTCGACCAATCGCGTTGAGCAGACGCAGGTAGTTCATGGCCACAAACATCATCAGCTTGTGCTTCAGGTTTTCTTTGATCACGCGGCAGTCGTACACACAGCGGGCCCACCAGCCTTTCACCACCCCCATCACTGTGTTGATGGCTGGGTCATCCAAGTGAGAACCTCTGATAGCACTGAGGAATTTTATTTTTATTTGACAGTCACTGAACATTTTCAAAACAATTTTTATTACACTGATATCAATGGGTTTTTCTTAAACTTCAAATCAAAATATAAATATCTTGTAAGGTCAGTACTTCCATTAAACGATGTCAACATAGTTAAACTGGTGAAAATGTAAAAGTAATGCTACCCCCTTTTAGACCCTGCAATTTATTGGGGGCAGATGAGGTAGCGCGTATGTCAGGTAATTATTAGAGTGCGGTGAACTTAGGAGCAGACTCAGAAAAGCTCATCTGTTTCTATGGCCGAAGGTTAACAAGGGTGCCATGTGGCCAGCACAACATTCTTAACTTTTTTTCCCCCAATGTATGTCAGATAGTCATTAAAGCCACAGCCAACAGATGTCACATTAAAGCTAGGTGCACTCAGGGGTGCCCTAAAACTCCCAAAGTTCAAAACCTTGACTGGCGTTTTAGTTTGAGACACTTCGGTTTGGAAACCAAGCACTATATCACTAGGTCAGCATGCCCCAATTGATGACAAACGTAAACATAATTATGTTTTATCAGTACCTTCTGGCCATAATCCCGTATCTATCCACTGTGTTTCCATGGTCCCTAATGATAGCTCGTATTGTGTTCAAGTTTCTGTGACATAAAAAAAACCCAGATTACTTAGAACATTTGATCAAACAAAAACATAGATTAGTTATTATTATAGCATTTATATAGTGCTACTTTCCTGCTTATAGCATGCTCAGAACGCTTTGGTCAAATCTCATTTGTGGACCAGTGGGGGGGAGGGGTTATCTAGGAGTTGGTTTTCCGTGCTGCCTTTTGGGCGCTCAGTAATCACAACTCTGCCTGAGTCGGGTGTAGAACCTTGAGCCCCCCTTCTAGGTAGCCAAGCTCAAGCCGCACTTAGCCTCTCGACCACGCTTCCCACGCTAGTTAGAACATTTTATTTCGTATGTGACTTGTTTTTTTTTTAAACTAAATCAATGAGCATGACTCCTCCTTAACACTGACCTAGATAATTGGTTTGTATATATTGTGCCCACCATTTGGTTGATTTAGAAAAAAGAATAATCCAAATTAATAATACATTAATTATTTAATTAGGAAAATAAACCCTGAGACAAAATGCAAGTTTTCTTCAGCTATGTGAAGTTATAAAACTAAGACTTGCTTGTGTACAGAATGAACATTGCAGTGTAAAGAAAGTTTGGGAGGTCCACACAGTTAAGGCTACCAGCTCTAGACTAGGCCAGTTTAATTTTAGCTGTTTAAGATGTTCCTTCAGAAATGAAGATTATTACATCTTAGCGCAAACATCCTGAAGGAGAATGAAAGTTGGTAGGATTTGAAAAATCTGTCTGAATTGCAAACCACATGACGACGCATCCAGGTTAAAGGGTGACGCATGTAATAAGGAGAAGTGGGATTGCTCCAAAAGGCAAAAAGATGAAAATATTAGGGAAAGGAAATGTGCAATGAAAGTAAAGATTAAGGTAAATAAAATCTCAAGAACCAAGAACTAAGTGATTGTTAAACTAACTCAATATATTTATGTTTATAATAAAACACTAAAACATTAATTATTTAATTATGCCAAAAGCTATGCCAAGCTACTAAGTAGATATAATATAGGCATATTTAGTCTTAGCAAACAAAATCATGGTTTTCTAAAGCAATTCATCTTTTAATAAAGGGGCCAAAAAGTAAGGCACAATTTTTATTTTCTAAAAATTTCAGAAGATTTGATTTTTTTTTTAAAGATACATTTTTTTAAATGAGATTTTAAAAAAAAAAATTAATAATATGAAAGGTAAAAAATAATTAAATCATATTATTTACACATTCTAGCTAGTCACTATTAGGTCCTCTTCTTTAAAATCAAAGAAACACAACAAAAATAGCAAAGCCTGAAAGTAGATTATGTAGCATAACATTCCATGAGGATTTCACTACCCTTCCAACATAATGAAACAAGACTTGACTAAAGCAAATGCCAAAGAAGATGAAAGAACTGGTGTTACATTTTAATAAGCCAAATAAAGAATTGTGATGAGAAAAAGGAGAAGAAGATTTGAGAGAGAGAGTACAATTCATTGCAGCCAATCACTCAAAACTTAAGGACAAAGATGCACAATGCTAGAAACTGCAAGAACCTGTAAATGCGAGATGGATGATTTAAATCAAGGTGAAAAGACAGACCTTATAACCAGCAAAAGGTTGGAAGGCATCTCTCTCAAGACCACCATGATTTTGTCAAAATGTTTGCTGGCCATCTCCTGCATGTATGCTATGTCACTGCTGGTCATAGCTGTGGGCAAGAACACTGTTCTACGCTTGATGGGTCGCTGGACCAGAATCTCACAGAACAACTCAGCGTCTGTGGACAGGTCAAACAGGGGGTAAAACTTTTTTTTTTCCTCAGGGTTAATTAAGTGGGTAACGTCAAAAACTGATTGTAAATAGGACCAACACAATGTTGGTGAGTCACTTATTACTAGAGCTTGTCTTCATAACCACTTTTAAGGTGCTTTAACTTTAGATTGCCACAACTTTTAACATCACATTTTTACTTTAGCTACGCCAGGAGGAAAACCATCCAACAAAAAACATTTTCCTTTTTGAGTCCAATTTTTTCTTTTAAATTGTATTTAAATCAACAGTGCGGTGAAAAAAAAAGGGGAAAACATTTGAACAGTGAAGAAGATGCTTCAAGAAGCCACTGATGTATGCACGCAAGGCATGAACACACTTTACTTACTTAGGAAATCAAACAAATTTTACCAGCAAATACACAGAAGTTTGTTTCTGCACTTATGTGAAGGATAAAAGAAGTTGAAGGTCTTTTTTCTTGAAAGAATGGAAAAGGAAATGAACTATTCAAACATAAATTCAACTAAACCACACCATATGATCTTTTAACCATTTTTGTCGATTCCTCTCTGTATTTTGCCTTAGTTAGAATTTCTTTCAATGGCAAGCACATCCATTCTTTTATACTGTCTTTCCATCACTTTCTCCATCTGCCTCTCTTTTTCCTAATACTTCCCTAAAGGAAGGTCTTTGCAAGCCTTGAGGATCTTGTGATATGGCCTCAATGATTGTGAGAGTGAACAGAATTTTTTTTTGTATAGCTTTGTAAATGTTAGAGAAAACTGCTGGGTATCATACCAGAAAAAGAAAAGAAAAAAAAAGTTTGTACTTTTACTAAGTCAACATTCTGGATGTCAAAAAAGAAAGACAGCTGCTGAGTGGGAAGAGAGTAGGGATTTAATTCAGTAAACCAGTGCAGCAACCTTACGACAAAAGATAAGAGACAGATGATGGCAATGAAGATGATTTATTACAAGCTATCAAGTAACTTTCAGAGTTAGATGCTCAACAAAATTAATCAAACACAAAGTACTAACTTTTTCTACACTGATGATATGATCAAGAGAGTGGGAAAATTTTAAGATATCTTTATTCTTATCAATATTTTTTTAGTAGTGCATTTTCAAAACCATGATTTTGTCAAAGCTAAACATTCAACGAAATCTACCGAAATATCCATATCAGGGAAGTTGGCATTTCTTTCATAACAGTCAAGACACGATCGTGTATCTCCTGAAACTTTTCCCTCCACACAGCTTTTTCTTCTTTACTCATGACCAGCCACTCCTCCCTCGTAGGAGGCTTGATATCAAACAGTCTCCTTGTCTTCAGCCTGACTGGCCTTTGCATGATCATTATAGACAGGATTAGAGAATCTGGCAATGTTAGCAAAAGGAATTTAATCAGATGCAAACTGAAAGTTTACTAGAAACAGATGTTGAGTTCGAAGCCATCAATCAATTTTGCCTTAAGGTAAAGGTTTAGTCATATTGGCAAGGTGGCAAGCCAAAGTGTTTTGAGTTTAAATCTCAGCAACAAATTGCACTATTATAATATATTTAAGGAAATTATAAATACACCCACAACAAATGGGAAACTTGAGATCAGTAACGCTTATAAACAGTTGGTTAATTCTAGGCCACCCAATGTTCATAAAATCTATAGACCACAGACTCAATTGAAACTTTTTTTTTACTTCCCAGCTCTATCAAGTTCAATTTTCACTCTAAAAAATAAGTTCCTCATTAATGAAAACATTTGAACTGTTCATGAATTTTTTTATCTGATAATGATATTTGTCTATCTAGTCAATAGCTTTAGAAAAATATTAAATAAAATATTTTTAAAAAATGTGATATGCTGATCTAAACCCCTAAACATAAAATATTTGTAATTCTTTTTTATCATTTGGGACAATGTCATTTTAAATTACATAACATTATCTAGAAGGCATATAAGAAAAACACAAAACTGTCCAATTAACAAAAAGAAACAAAAGAACCACAAGGTAATGTAAAAACACAAAAAAAAACAAAAACTTAAATACCAAAAAATAAATGTAATAGAACTATAAAACCTAATCAAACTCATTAATGCTTACTTTTGCAAGAACTGAAATCTGTAATGTATCACACATTTTAAACTATGTAAATATTCTAAATAAAAAAAAAAAAGATGTAATAATAATAAAAAGTACTATTTAGCTTTGTTGAAGTTTAAAAGAAATTAACCTCTTGACAGCCCAAATACAGGCAAGCATTCAGTAGGTGATGGACAGACTTGTTAATATATGCACTAAATTATACTAGCATTAAACACTAGCAACAACCTGCAGTGAAAAGATCGTGAAAAAGAAGAAGCTAACCTTTGACACCAAGTTTGTAAGAGTTTTTATCCATGCCCTCCTCGTCATTCATGATGATAGCTTTATAGAGATTGCACAGTGCCCTGCGATGGTCCCCACTCAGAGTATCATAGAGTCCATGATCCAAGAGAACTAACTGAGCTTTGCCGTCTGCTCCTTTTCTAATAAATACTGGATCAGAAAATATACAACGAAACAAATCAAATCTATGAATTTATTGGAAATAGTGACCAAATAATGACACTGACAAAAACTGGATGAGAATAAGTTAAAGGGAGTAAAAAACAAAAATATATTTTGAGATTTCTAAAAAAATTTTTTACCATTGCCAGGATGGGGATCAGCATGTACAAATCCAGACAAAAAAATCTGGTCAGAAAAGGACTGCACAAGTTTTGTGTCAACCTAACAAAAAAAATTTAATGACAAAATCATTTCAAGATTAACAATTACAAAAAAAAAAAAATTGTCATGCAGTGTTTGTTTTTTTAAATATCCAGTGCATTGAAAACTTACATCCTGCAGACTGAGGCCATAGTTTTTGATACCTTCTAAGTTGTTGACCTTCACTCCATCAATATATTCAGCTGTCAAGACACGCTGGGAAAAATGATTAGCAAGAATTTAAAATGTTGACTAAAAAAAATACAAAAATCAGATGAGATTAAAAGTTCTTCAAATTGAAACAGAATTTGTATTACAAGGGGAGTTCAATCTCTTCCATGGCTCAAATTTAGGATTTTTTTTGAGCCACAATTCAATAGTCTAAGAAGGTTTAAAAGATGACAATAAAAAAGTAGCTAAATTATCATAGTTAAATAAACATTTGAAATAATTTGAGATTTGACTAATGAGTGGCCTTCAAAGAACAGGTACACGATACCAGCACTTTCTTCTGTACAGACTTTATTGGGTAATCAAATTGATATAATATTATATTCAGAAACATTGCATAATTCTATTGACAAGAAAAAAATATTTATATAACTGTGGAAAACAATATAAAAATAATATTTAAAAAAATACCTTTGAGGTCATGTTCCAATAAACTTTTGGAACGTAAATAAACTTTAAGTGGGCCAAGTCTCGTTGACATCGTTCTCCATTTCTGCCTTCATTTTCAAAATCTAGCTCTTGTCGTAATGTCTCTTTTAAATCCTGAATAGTGGTCAAGAAACAAAGTCAATAGTATAAATCAATCAATGATCAGAGTAAATTCAAGCTAATAGTACAGACAGTACTTCCACACACAAAAAATTTATTAGGTCCACAAATTTTGATTATTAATAAAATTAAGTTCCAGAATAAAGATTGAATCAAAATGAATCCAAGTCTTCTTTATAATGTACTGAATGAAATAATTTAAGCACATGTCAGTCTTATGACTTCCTGACTCTGCCCCATTTAAAACCACACACAAATACTGAGGATTTATTTCTACCACTGATACAAGTAAAGTTTCCCTTTCAGACCTTGCAATCTATGGGGAGGATGATGTTAAGGTCATCTGTTTTTGTGGCCCATGGTTACTGAGGGCGTCATGTGGCCAGCACAACAGCCAACCGCCTTTACTTTAACCAACTATTGTCATTGACTATTGACTCAGAAGCACCCTAAGGATCCCGAAATTGAAAATCCCAGTCTTCAAACCTGGGACCTCTAGGTTCAGAAGTCAAGCACTTGAGCACTCAGCCACAGCGTCCCGCAGATGCAAATGATACTGAGGATTTATTTCTACCACTAGATACAAGTCATAATTAACACTAAGTATTTAATTTTTTTTTGGTTTTTTAATCCTCAAAACAAAATTTTAAAAAATGGTCAAGGTAAATGATGCATGTTTTAAAAAGATGACAATTTTTTTTTTAAATGTCTATAAGCTAGTTGTTTTTTTATTACCTTTAGAACCCAAGAAAACCCAAATTTGGGGTGAACCCAGGCCACCAGTTTCAAAAGAATCTCACAGGTTAGGATGTCCCCAGCAAACCTGTCCCTCAAGTCAATGTACTGCACCTGTCAGGTAGAGACATAAATATCAAACAACTGTTGGCAATAAAGTATTCAGCCCATCTCTCAACGACCCTGCTGTTATCCGTAATAAAGAGCACCTGTTTATAGAAACAACATCACTATCATATTATCCAAAGAAAAACTAACTGGATAACATAAAAGAATGGACAGGCTTCATTCTTGATATCCTGCTAAGATCAGCTGCTGACTGGGAAAAGTGGAAGGATTTGGTGATGCAACTTTCACAGAACCCCCTACAGCAAAAGTCAAGGGACTTGAAACAATAAAGAAAAATTCTTTTCAAAGCAAATATTTAAGTCCAATAAATTTAAAAAATTTACTTTGAAACAAAATACACAAAAAGCATTTTATTAGGTAATTTTTTACATAAATAACTCACAAAATCACAATGGCTGGGGAGGGTTTGTTTGTAAAATTTTTGACATGTTTTGGATGTTCCTTCAGAGTTGAAATAATTTACTTCCTAGTCCAAACCTCCAGCAGGACGCCGGGGATGGGAGCGGGCAAGGTTTGAACCCAGGACCATCGATAAATCCAAACGACAGTCCAGCGTACAAACCACACAACCAGGCAGCCATCTCCCAGCTCCTTCCTTTACACAAGAATAAATAACATCAAAGGAAGAGAGTGGTTGGATACATAGCTGGCAAAGTGTTAATTTCCAGCATTACAAACTAATGTCTACTTCTTGAGAAAGATGTTCAATAAAACATACCTTAACTGCGACATTGTCTCCGTCATGCGTTTTAGCCCTATGAACCTGGGCCAAACTGGCTGCAGCAATTGGCGTCTCATTAAACTCTGCAAACATCTCTGTTGGTTTCATGCCAAAATCTTCCAAAAATAGCTGTTCAACCTATATAAAAAAATTTAAAGTTGATTAATTTAAGGCTTTTTCTTTTTTTTTTCATAGTGATAAGAAGTAGTCTTGAGTTAAACTGGGGAATTCTGAATGGGACAGCTGAGATTTCTAAAAAGAAAACTATAAGGGCAAACATTTCATTCAAATAAATAAAAAAAAGAAGTTTTGTATCTGCATGAAATGAGGAGGGGTACAACATGGTTATAAAACTAAAAGCAAGATGTTTTTGTTGTCTTTGAGATGCTAAGTATTTTGAGGCCAGCACTTTTACTGGCTGACTTATCCCTAAGTTTACCCATTACAGTCAGCTCGAGTTAAGGATGCCTCTAGTTGCCCCACCTGTTACTGTGGCCCACGGGTAACAAGGGTGTCATGTGGCCAACACATTGACCAACTGCCTTTACTTTTCCCACAAGTATTGTCAGGCACCTATTAGAGCTGGGTGAACTTTGAGGCGCCATAAAGATCCTGAAATTAAAAATCCGTCTCCCCCCCCCCCCCCCCCCGGTTTGGAAGTCAAGCACTTTAGCACTCAGCCACTGCACCATTGTGACTGTAATTAGATCAAGGAAACAGGGCTACATGGGTTTAGAAAAATACAACTATGTCCAAATTAAAATGTATCATAAATCTTGAGTCACATTCATGCTCTGTTTAGCTATGTACAAAAAAAAAAGTGATTTTTTTCTAAGGAACAATTTCATATTAAAGTCTGGGTCAAACTAATTGTAAAAGGGAGCACTTAGGTTGAAACTACAAATATAGTTTTCATGTTAAAACTGTAATGTCAACATGATGTTTGATAATCTTTGGTATATCCTGATAATTGATTATCTTTTGCAGATCCTTCACCCAGAGCTAAGATTGAAGGATGACAATACATCCAAAGAACCACTCTACATATTTCAAAAATTTTCAAAAAGAGTCAAACTCAGGTTAATTATAAATTAAAGGATTTTAGTCAACTCCCATAAAGTATAACCTAGGGTCCTGGGTTTGAATCTTAATGAAGATTGAGATTTTGAATCTTTGAATGTTAAAGGCATCCCTGAGTCAACCCAACTCTAATGAGTACCTGACTTGTGATGGTCACATGACACCCTGCTCTTTAACCATTAGCCAAAGAAACAGATGGCCTACATCATCTGCCCTATAGACCTGAAAGTGAAACTTTATTTTTTTTTAATTTGAATATTCCATTCTATATTTCCACAGGTATATAGAATTTTTAAAAAATCATCTACAGCAATGGCTGAAAAAATATTGGGCCAAGTCTTAAGGAACTCACCTCATCTGGTCTGCGTGTCAGAGCTTTGTCCTGCAACACAACTAGGGTGTTTAAGTATTCTTTAGGGAGAATGTGATTCATGGATACAAGACCTTAGTGGGAAGAGAGAAACATACAAACATTTGTTACACTATAACAAGTCATATAACATCAAGGTTACATATTAATCTTTTATTTTTAACTTGAGTGATCATAATGCAATTTTATTGGGGTGGGGCCCCCCCCAAAATTTACATGAGATTAAAAAAATTAATGAACATTTTTTAAAAATCAGAGAGATTAATGTTTTTTAAATTTTTCAACTTTAAGTTTTGTAATTGTAAAAAAATCCTGATATAAAAAATGTTTTGTTTTCCTACGATTTAAAGTAAAACTATATACACTTCCAATTGCACATTTGTTGTATCCCCCAATTAATGTTTTCAAATAAATGTATAATGCCTCCCTTTTTACTATACTGACCACATGCAGAATATTCGAAATGATGACATTTTTTTTGTTCGGAAACAGGAAGTGTGAATTAGGACAAGTAGAGAAAAAGACTCTAATGTAAATTCTGTGGATTATTTATTTTCAGTTATTTTAATTACATTGGATTAGCTAAGGAAGCGTCTTCAAACATATAATTAGTGAGTATCTTTGAGCCCTTAACAATATTGGTGGAAGAATAACAAATTGTAACGAAACCAACACTTGCAAGACAAAGTCCTACTAATGTTATGGCTGTCATCTCCCTGGTACATTAGAGAAATACAAACTGATACTATACCTTGACCTAATTTTATATACAGTCCACCATTTTTCAAACAGCCAACCAGAATTCTGTCCGCTGCTCGCTGATGGCACAACTTTATTAACCTGGCATACTCTTCTGACTCCTCATCAATGTTATACAAACTCCACTTGTAGTCCAAGGAAATGAAGGCGCCAATGATCAGAGAACTGCACATACATAAACAGATACACCAACAATGAGTACAAATCGTATTCTATTTTGTTAAAAAAGAGCATATACATTTCTATAAGATTAAAAAGTAAAACTTCTACTATTGGACTGCTTTAATATAAAAAGAAAACAACTAAGGCCATGCATATACATTGAAACTATAAATGGAATATACTAAATTATTGTTTCCTTATAAATAGCATACATATTATATACAAAATTATTGTTTACAGGCAGGTGGTTTGTTTTGGTTCAATGTACTGAAAAGAAACACACTAAAAATGAAAGAACACAGATGAATGAGTCCCAGTAGCAAATCAATGTAATTGCGAAATATTAGTAATTTAGACAATGTCAGTATCTATCTTTAATTGTCTCACTGTATCAAGATAAAATATAAAGTCCTTATTTCATTTTTCTAAGAATCCACAAATTTACATTTTCAAATGACTCTATGCAAAGAAGGTCAGAACTACACCCCTCACCCCCCAAAAAAAAAACTCTGTATGGTGGTTATATTTTAAAGTAACAAGTTTTTTGAAATGCAATTAATTATCTTTTTTTAAAACCTACCGTAAAAATCTCTGAATTCCACCACAAAAAACTTTAATCTTCCTTTTATCTCTTGGATCAAGAAACACATAATACAGTCCTAAGCCAGACGCTGTGAATGTGAGTGCTGTTAGAAGAATTGTTAGTTTCTTCCTCTTGGAATGTCGTGCTTGTGATGATAGTTTTCTAGCTGGCAAAGATTTCATCCATAATGGGCAGTGTGTTAAAAAAGTCCTGCTGCCTAAAACCTCTCTTGAGGAGTCAACTTTATTACTTAAATTTTTGCTGCATTTGGATAAAAAAGAGATTGTGCTTTTGGATTTCACAAAACTTCTTATACAACCTGATAAGACGAGCTTATGGTGAAGCAAAGGAAACATTTTGCAAATAATTAACGTACATTTAATGCCGTCACACCTGTGGAAATATGTTGAAAAGAAATTAATATAAACTAGCATATTTTAATCCTTTTCGTCTTCCTTAACTTATACACACAAAAAATATATATATATATATAATTTAGATAAATTGAAATAAGAACTGGACTTCCCTTATAAAGGGCCAAAGGACAGTTTAGAGGAAGTTTCTATGAGGATGCCACTAACCATCGTTAACATCCTTAAACAATTTTTGGTTTGTAGTATAGGTCAGTAGGAAGCGCAGTGGCTGAGCGGTAAAGCGCTTGGCTTCTGGACCGGGGGTTCTGGGTTCGAATCCTGGTGAAGACTGGGATTTTTATTTCGGGATCCTTGGGCGCCTCTGAGTCCACCCAGCTCTAATGGGTACCTGACACTAGTTGGGGAAAAGTAAAGGCGGTTGGTCGTTGTGCTGGCCACATGACACCCTCGTAAAACCGTGGGCCACAGAATCAGATGACCTTTACATCATCTGCCCTATAGACCACTAGGTCTGAAAGGGGAACTAGTATAGGTCTGTGACCAAAATAATCTGTGTGGCCCACAAATGTCCCTCGCTGAGTTGAGGGTCAATGACTTCTTAAGGCTTCACAGACTGCCATATCATCAAAACTGCAAACAATACCACAAGGTACAAAGATTTTAACTGAGTCAATGTAGGCTCCATGGCCTTCTCTCTCAGAGTCTATTAATGCCGACCTATCAGTATATGCAAAAATGGTACTGGGCTTGAAGGCATTAATGGTCTCCAGTGCTAGAATTTGAAGGTCGATGAATGCCTTAGCTTGGTGGCGTTAGCCTGTTAGGGTCTACTAGTTTAAATGTATTTCTGGGGTCGTTGGGCAACATCAAGGGAAAAGTTAACCACTTTCAATGGATTTCACTTACAGGATGACAATGACTCACATTGGCCAGGGATGAGATGAAAGTTGGAGCAGAACTGCAGTACCCTCTTATGCAAAGAAACATCAGAAGCTGATACAGTTTGGAATCAGCAGAGTTGCAAGACCTGTCAGAATGTGGCCGTTGTATTCTCTAGTTAGTTACTGACTCCTGGCATTTCCTAAAAGTTGACTCTCATAGTTATTTTTTTTCTATGTTTAGGGTTAAAGATGAGGGGCGGTGGCGGAGCGGTAAAGTGCTTGGCTACTAAACCAGGGGTCACGGGTTCAAATCCTGGTAAAGGCTGGGATTTTTATTTTGGAATCTTTGGGCGTCTCTGAGTCCACCCAGCTCTAATTGGTACCTGACATTAGTTGGGGAAAAGTAAAGGCGGTTGGTCGTTGCGCTGGCCACATGACACCCTCGTAAACCGTAGGCCACAGAATCAGATGACCTTTACATCATCTGCCTTATAGACCACAAGGTCTGAAAGGGAAACTTTACTTTTTTTTTTTTAAATCACAATCACAATAAGTACCAGGGTACAATAAAATAGTTTCACTGTCACTGCTTATGAAGCAGGACTCAAAATATATTTATAGCAATTTCAATCTTTGCTAGCACCAGGAGCGAAGTAAGTGTCAAAAAATCAGCCCTGGCATATGACTTTTACAGTTTTTATCATGAACAATTGCCACAATTAATCCAAATAAGTCTGAGTAGAGGATATTCAACATGATGATCTACATCTTTTTAATTATTAATTAGACTACTATATATATTCTTCTTCTTCTTCTAACCAGCTTTTTACTGCTGAGCTGTCAGCTCTTTTGCAGACTGTGCCAAGGAAAAATACTGTGCTGTTTTTTTCAGTTGCTCAGCACTGCCATAAAGGGTGTTGGTTATGTTGGGCTGTAGTGGTAGTAGGGTCTGCCTAAGGTGGATTAGGAGGGGGCATTCAAAAAGGATATGGTTTACAGTTTCATAAGGGTGGGAGCAGTGTCTACAAAGTGGGAGTTGTGTGGGATTTATTTTATTGAGATGATAATTTAAATGTGGTGTATGTCCTGTTCTTAGTTGGAAGATTGTACATTGCTCTTTGCGGGGGAGGAAGTTAATACTGTCCAGTTTGTTAGGCATGTTCATTTCTTTGTACATGGCTCTGCCTGTGTTTCCTGTTGCCCATTGGTTAAGCCACTCCTCTTTGTAGTTGTTGATTAGCATTGACCTTAGGGTGAGGTAGTTGACAGGTCTATCTGGTTGTTCCATAGATGATCCTGCCTTTGAGAGCTTATCTGCCCTTTCATTTCCCATGACACCAATGTGTCCAGGGATCCACTGTAATATGATGTTGATGTTTAAATTGGTCATCATCTGGTGTATTATCATTTTTAGTGTTGTCAACTCTCTTGGGCTTTTTGAGGTGCTGCTGTTAAGTGCTTGAAGAGTGGATTGTGAGTCTGTAAAGACAACAATATCTGATGGTGCTTGTATTTCTTCATGTAATTTATTTTCGATTGTCTGCAAGGCTATGGTAATTGCCTCAATTTCAGCTTGGAAGTTTGAGCAGTAGTCGCCACAGGGTGCACTTATTTCAAAGTGTATATTTTTGGGGAAGACCAGGAAGGCACCAAGACCGGCATTGATGGTGGCTTTGAAGGCTGATCCGTCGGTGTATTTATGGATGGTTGTTTTTGGATAGCTTTCAATTGTTTCAAGCGTGCCTACTTTGAGCTCCAGTGGATTTGATTCTTTGTCAGAGTATTATTTATTAGATGTGTTTTAATTGTTGGTTGTTTATAGTTAAGTCCAGGAGTTATGTTTGGGAATCTGGTAATTTTTTCTCTGTTATTGGGTAGATGGTATTTTAAGGCTAGTTCGTCAGTAAGTTGAATCAGTGTTCTTTGCTTTTTTTTTATTGTTTTTCCTATTTCTCTGTGTTAATAATTTATTTGGATGGTCATCCTCCAACCTCCTGTATCTCTCAATGGCTTCTAAAGCTGCTCTGTTGCGCCTTAACTTAAGAGGTTCAATATTTGAGTCTATTTCACAGGCAGCTGTGGGAGTGGTTCTCATACCTCCACTGACCAGACGCAAGGCTTGGTTTTGGACTGCGTCCAAAGCTGACTGATAGGTTTTGTTGGCAGCTACTTGTATGGAGAGACAGTTATCCATGACAGATCTGACGTATCCAGTGTATAACTGTCTTAAGGTTTTCTTTTCAGCTCCCCAGGATGTTCCTGCTAGGTGTTTCATTATGTTTAATCTCTGAGATGCCTTTTCTTTTAAATCAGCCATAAAGTGTTTTAGAGACAGTCTTTGGTCTAATTTTACACCAAGATAAGTTGGATTTTCTTCTTTATTTATTGGCTGTGAGTCTATTTTTAGGATGTAGTTTCTTTTTGCTATTTTGTTGCTGTGGCTAAAGATTGAATAAACTGACTTTTCTTTGTTTATTTCCATTTTCCATAATTTTGAAAACGTGGAGATAGTTGTGAGGGCTCTGTTTAATTTGGATCTAGTCAGCACTGGATATTTCTCTGTTGTCCAAATTAGGAGATCATCTGCGTAAAGTGCCTTATTGACTGAAATGAGGTCTGGGAGGTCATTCATGAAGATTAGAAAGAGTGTACAGCTAAGGGCTGAACCTTGCGGTAGGCCTTCTTCCAAACTTTTTTTACTAGAGATGGCGCCTTCAAATCGGGTTTGGATGGTTCTGTTTCTTAGGAAAGACCTGATCCAGCTGTACATTTTTCCATGGATGCCCATTTTTTTCATCTTCAAAAATAGACCTTTTCTCCACACTCTATCATAGGCTTGTTGCAAATCTATAAATACTGCTGTAGTGTGTTTGTTTTCGTGGAACCCTTCTATTGTGTCCTGGATAAAACGAAAGAGGTGGTCTTCTGTTCTACTTGCTTTCCTGAAGCCAGCTTGTGCGTTGTGGAGTGAGCAAGTACTTTCTAGCCACCAATAAAGTCTGTTATTAATCATTTTTTCTGCCATTTTGCCAATGTTTGATGTTAGAGATATTGGTCTATAGCTTTTAGGGTCTCCTGGTGGCTTATTTTTCTTTAGGATGGGTATTATGTTTGCAGTTCTCCATTCCTGTGGTATGTCTCCTGTTCTCCATGTATAGTTGATAAGATTGAGTATGCAGTTTTGGGCCTGCCATCCTAGTCCCCGGATCATTTCATTTGTTATTTTATCTGGTCCAGGGGATTTTCTTAACCTAAGGTTCTTTTGGGCAGTTTTGAGCTCATATAGAGTGAAGGGAGCGTCAAAGACATGACAGCTGACAGTTGGAGCTTGTTCTTCTCTTTTTAGGATATTGCTAAAAGCCTGGTCCAGTTCTTTTCTTGGTTTCGACTTATTGATGCTAGCAAAGTATTTATTGAAGGTTTCTGCCTTTTTTAGATTTTCTGTAATTAAGTCATCAGTGTCTTTTAATGGTTGGGGGTTAGTAATTTGCTTTTTTCCTGCTAGCCGATGCAGAAGGGTCCAGGCCTTTCGACCATCCTTGTTTAGGTCTAGTTTTTCACATGTTGTGGTCCAGTTTTTCTTTTTTTCTATTTTAATTTTGTATCTAATTAGACCTGTTAATTTATTGTACATTGTCTTGTTCTCTCTAGTGGGGTTTATTTCTACAGTCTTCCTGGCCATGTTTCTCTCTTTTACTAAATTATTCAGTTCTGGTGTCCAAAAAGGTTTGTATTTTCTGACTTGACCTCGAGGAATGTGTTTTTTTGCTGCTGCTAAGATGTTAGAGACTATAGTTGCATAGGTTGAGTTGACATCTGTCTCGATTATGCTTGATAGTCTTGAGTCTGTTTCTTGTGAAAAAGCTGCCCAGTTTGCTTTTTTATAGTTCCATCTAGTTGTTTTTCTGTGTTGGTATCTACCTGGTGTTCCAATATTGAGGAGTATAGGCCTGTGGTCACTACCTATGTCTTCAAGAACTGTAAGTTTAGAAGAGTTGATAATATCTGTAGAGATAAAGGTTAGGTCAGGTCTGCTAGTTGTGTTGTGTGCTCTATGAAGGAATGTTGGAGGTGATGTTTTATTTTGCAGAAGTTGGAGGTTAGAGGCATTTGTTACATCCTCTATTTCTTTGCCACGTTTGTTGTAGTGTGGGTAGCCTAGGGATGGTGTGTGTGCGTTAAAGTCACCAGCTATTATTGTCCTTGTGTAGTGTGGTAGTTTTATGTCTATTTCTGCTGTTGAAGATGGTGGGCAGTAGAAGTTTTTGATAGTATATTTGGTTCCTCCTCTCCAAAGAAGTATTTCTTGCATGTCTATGTCGGTATTGTTCTGTACATGTTTTACTGTTGCTTGGGTGTCGTTTCTAATGAGGGTCATAATTCCCTGACATTTGGTGCAGAGGCATCTGTACTGTGTGTAGCCTGTAATATTTATTTTTTTCTTGGGCAGTAGTGTTTCTTGTAGTATCGCTATGTGAATATCTTGTTTCTTGAGTATGTGTTGGAGTTCTGTTATCTTGTTTTGTAGGCCTAAGATGTTGAGTTGCAAGAGGTTTAAGTGTTTGCTGTTTGTCTGTTTTTTATTTCCGGTAGCTGGCTTATCGCAGGCTGTCCCGGAAGAAACTGCCATGCGCAGACCTTTTACGAGGCGACGTCTGAGCTCGTATGAATTTTTCTTAATTTTTCTTGGCATTTGATGTAGGCTGGGTGTTCCCTCAGGCTTTTTATATATTTTCCCCGCTTTTTAAGGGAGTTTTCAGTCCTGGCAAATCTGCTCCACTACCGAACTAAAAGGACATCTGGGTTTGAAACTGTATAAAACTGGAATATTCATGGGACAAGGTGGGGTTGGCCAATGGTCCATTCTCCGCCATCCACGGGGCTCTCCAATTGAGACTATTTTGTAAAAGAGAAGCTTAAGGTGGACTGTGCCCTGGGTATGCCCTGTGGAATCGTCACATCCTGGATCCAGGCCCCTTCACGCTATCACATTCACCAGTTCCAGAAAAAAACTTAAATGATGGGTTTATATCCAGTAGTAGAGTGTGATGGGACATAGACCTCTGTCTGGAATAGTGCAGTCCAGACCTCCGTCAAAAAGCACCTAGAGGGGGGGAAGCTCCACTATTATTCGTCCTAGTGAAATGAAATGCAAGTGGAAAGGCAGTGGGGTTATTATTTACTCTTGGTCATTTCCAAGCCCCGATACCCACACGGGGAAGTCGCCACAAAGTGGAGGTTTGGAGTCAGAGTTTTCCTTCTCCTAGATGGGTTGCGTTATTCAGGCTGACGTGCCCCATCATCACGAAGCTACTATATATATATAGTATATAATATTCTAGAGTTTACATCTAATAAAGATCTAGATTCTAGATTATAATTATAATAGATCTCGATTTTTTAAATTAGTTTAAGATAATAATTAATATAATATGATTAAATATGAATGTATAATCACTATAATGTAGACCTAATCAAGGCTACTCAATGTAGATCTAGTATCAGTATCTCTAGAGTCTAGATCTATAAATTAAAATTATATATAAATTGTTATTCAAGTTATTGCATTGCCATGTTAACACTGAGTCTCAGTACTACTGACAGTAGTCTCACTGACACTGAGATGGTAAATCATAAGGTAAATCATAATTAAAATGAGTAAAGTTTCATCATCTTTTTTTTTTTTTTGAAGTAATGTCTGATTTAATAATAGATTAGATAAACTTGATAAACTCATAAAGTTACAGAGTTACAGTTTTAAAAAAATAAAGTATAAAGTTTTTAAAGTGATTTCTCAGACAGATGTTCAATCATCAATGTCTGTTCCATGTAGCCATTGTAGCTCTAGATAATCATAATTAATACTAGATTGTCTGATTAGTCTAGAAAGTCTAGATCCAGAGTCCAGAAAGCTCATTAGAATTTATAGATTTCTATATTAGAAATATAGATCTATCTATCTAGACCCTTCTAGATCTATAGACTGAGTCTGAGTATAGATTTCGAAATTTATATCATATTAATAGTGCGATTCAACTTGCCGAAAATATAGAGATCGAGTTGTTTATGTAACGAGACCTTCGCATTTTTTTTTTTAAGAGTTTCATAAGTTTGTAGATTTAGTCCCACTGAGGGACATTACTCCCATCGTTAAAGACAAGGGGGGTAACTATTAAATTAAGTGCAAACATCAATCTCCTGTAAATGATAGTGATACTTGATCACTAATTTATCAAAAACATTAGCTTGGCAATTTAGATTCTATTTGAAATCTCTTTCAAGCAATCTGATGAAGTAATTATATTCATTAAAATTAATTGCTTCTTGATCTAGATTATAATTTCAATTAGATCTAGATTCTCTATATATATGTCACTATGACTATAAAAAAAAAAATATATAATTATAATGATTAGTTATTAAATTAATTATTAGTAATTACTTTTTTTTAGTTTAGTAGATTCTATGATCATGATGTAACAGATGTATCATAATCATAAAAAAATGTATGATGACTGATCATGATGTAGTCTAATCATGTAGTCTGTAGTGGTACTAGTGGTTACGAGTGTAGTATATTAATAAATAATATTATTTAATATATTATTATAGATTCATAAATTATTTGGTAATCTTTCAACAATGACACAAACTCAATCACTCAATATATTATGACTTATGAGGTAGGATGAAATTGCTACAGTTACGAACTATCAAACAGGTGACAGTGATCATACCATACTGACCATAGATTAAAACATAACTTCATAAGTAAACCTAGACTAAGACTAGTAAGAGTAAGACTGCTTTATTGATCCTTACGGAAATTCGTTGTGATTACAATGACTTTTTTCTCATATAAAGACAACACAACAGAAACATACTCATAAATACAACAGACACAACATAAAGAGTTAACTCAGCGACTATACACAGGCATATTGGTGCTTTTCATGTTCCCTGATCGAGTGGCGGTGATATAGTCTGACCGAACAAGTTTTTGTACCTCTCCGTTCTTGTTTTGATTGACAGCAGATGCCCACTTCATGACGACCTGACGTAGTTCTGATGGAGCGGGTGGCTGCTGACTTCCAAGATTTTTTTCCATTTTTCTTAGACACTTTTGTTCAAAAAGTTCTTTTAAATGTTGTAACGTTGTGAATGTAATTTTTTATGCCCTTTTTATGATGTTTTCTAGACGTCGCAACAGTTTAAATAAAGCGTTGTCTTGCCAACAAGTTATTCCGTATGATAGCAGATTTTGTATATATGGCTCCTTCTGTCTCGGAAGACAATGGATGCGCCAAGATGAGTCACTGGCTTTGGTTACGTCTTGAGACGGGGCAGAATCTGGAGTGGCTGATCAAGCCAATTCTGGATCTGCATAGTTTGCCACAGTTCGTGCATTTATATTCCTCAGTTTTAGGGCTGGCTGACAGCAGGGAAGCTTTCTTTTTCATTCTCTTGGCCGATGCAGCTTCATTTCTTTTGCATTCAGCAAAGTTCATGCCAGCACGCACAGTCTGTCTCCATGCTGTTCGGTCTTGGGCTATCTCCTCCCACATGCTTTGGTCGATGCCCATTGCCTTCATGTCTCGCTTGCAGACATCTCTGTAAGTTAATCTTGGGCGGCCCTTAGGTCTGGCTCCCTCTGCTAGCTCAGCGTATAGGATGTCTTTCGGGATTCTTCCATCTGGCATGCGCGTGACATGACCCAGCCAGCGTAGTCTTCTCTGTTGAAGGAGAGCATAGATGCTGTGCATGTTGGCTCGTGTCAAAACGTCCTGGTTGGTGACACGATCCCTCCAGGAGATGCACATTATGCGTCGCAGACAACATAGGTGGAAGCCATTTAATCTGTGTTCTTGACGCATGTAGGTTGCCCAACTCTCACTGCCATAGAGGAGTGTGCTTAGGACGCAGGCATTGTAGACAAGGATTTTTGTTGCCGTGGTCAATTTGGTGTTTTCCCACACACGCTTAGAGAGTTTTGCCATTGCTGCAGATGCCTTCCCTATTCTTTTTGTAAGCTCATTGTCTAAGTCAAGGTTGCTGGCTATCGTTGTTCCCAAGTATGTGAACTCTTACACCACCGTAAGTGTGTGATTTCCGATGTAAATCACTGGTGTTTCTGAAACATCTTGTGCCAGGATTTCAGTCTTGGAGAGACTAATTGTAAGTCCAAACTCCTGACAAGCAACTGCCAGTGCATTCACAAGCCTCTGCAATCCTTCTTGTGAATGAGATATGAGTGCGGCATCGTTGGCAAACAGCAGTTCTCTAATCAAGATACGCCGTCTCTTCGTTTTGGCTTTAAGGCGTGCTAGGTTAAAAAGCTTTCCATCAGATCTACTGTGGATATATACTCCATCTTCCAGGGATTTGAAAGCGCTGGTGAGTACAACCAAAAAGAAGATGCCAAATAGTGTTGGAGCCAGAAACTAGTGTCAGCTTTCCATGAAAATATGCAGGGCACTGTACAATTTGACAGTTCTGCCTCTAGGCCATTCTCCATCAAGAGCGGAGTAAAACAAGGATGTGTTCTGGCTCCAGATTTTGTATAGTCACTCCGTAAAAAATATATGGGATCTTCTTGTTTAGTTAAAAGCTATTGAGTTGTATAGAAAAAAGGTGGTCTTCCCATTAAATCTTGTTATTAATGATAACGCCTAGATATTTATATATATATGCCTTTACTTTAGATTCTAGATCTAGTCTTTAGTGATCTAAAAGTATTCTTAAATTTTATTTTATTCAGTGTTTTTTTCTTTGTAAAAAAAAATATGTGCTGGTACTCAGAGATGGATTGCCTAAATTTAACTGTTCTACTAATAAATTAATAATATTATAGATCTAAGTCAAAATACAAGAAAAGTAATAATTTTTTCCCTCACAATTATAAAAAGTGTGGGTATGCCATACAGGTGCATATGGTCACAAAAAAGCACTGATTTTATTAATTAATAATATAGATCTAGAATCTAGATTCTATAAAGATCTATATATTTTTATTTATTAATGATAATCTTTAAAATTTTAAGTTGTCCAGACTCAGACGACCAGAGTCAAACTCATCAACCATTATCGATCTATGGTTAGGCATTATGATTAATATATTTAAATTTTCATAACAATTAATTTAAATACTTACAATACTTGAACTTTATATTTTTACCCTTACAGTACATTTATTATCTAAATCATATCATGTCATGTTTTTTTTTTAATCATTTAGATCATATTATTTATAATTTCTTTTTTTTTTTTTTTTTTTTTTTTTTTTTACAGATTTTAGACAAGACTATGTTTTCATCTTCGGATGAGTTCAAATGTGGACTTTGTCAATTAGCTTATAAAAACTTCTTTCATTTTTTGGAACATAAAATTCAACAACGTAAGTATTAATACTATACCGTACTAGACAGTATTGGGTTCAAATCTGGATGAAGGATGGAATTTCAAACTACTAAATTGCTACATCCAGATTCTAGGGTCTTTCTAAGTGTTTGATCTACATCCTACTGAATTTAAGAAACCTAAAAGCATTCAGTCATTGTGGTGCTCTCTTCATATAGCCTTCTTATAGTTGTTCATTGACAAAGGTCACCTTCAAAACACCTGGCTGGTGCCTCCATAAACATCTCATATTGATGTTAGATTTGCAGTTAAAGTGTTTTTTATTTTGATTTGTGTAGATCTCAAGTTGCAATGATTAGATCTTATGAATTCTTGGTCTTAACTTTAAAAACGAAAAGAAACTTCATAATGATTTAAGCACAGGAAAATAATTATCACAAGTCGAAATGACAACACTTTAATTAAATAAATCCAAGTAGTTAGATCATGGTTATGTGGTTTGATCACCTGACTGCCGTTCATAAGTCTCAATGGTCCTGTGTTCATACCTGTTAGGTTACGCTAGTTTACAATTATTTAAAAGGGATTTGTCACAAAAAGTGAAGAGTCATTTGTTTGGTTTATTTAGGGTTTTATATCTATATACATATATATTATATATAAAGAGACAATAGTAAAAAAGTAGAACATTTATGTCAGTTTTTCTCAGGAACTATTCATGACCTAATGTCCTATCCTCCTGTTACTTTTAATTGAATGGCTGCCTGCTCTTGTGGTATGCACACTGAACTGTCATTTTAAATGGTCCTGGGTTTGAACCCTGCCACCACCATCATCCATCGCCCTGCAAAAGGTTAGGGCTAGTATGTAACATGAAACAAATAAAACAAATAGTACATTTTATTTTAGATTTTTATTTTGAGTTCACTAGTTTAGAGATGTTTTAAGAAAACTGCCCAGGTTCTTGTTTACAGAATTCTGTATCATTCCTAGGATCATTTAAATAGATTTGGTGTTACCGGTACTTTATTGTTAAATTTCTTACGCAGTCTGGTTTCCATATTTGTACATATAAAGTCCCGTAATGATGTAATTATCTTCTTTTTTGAAGTACCGTTAATGTCTGTATTTTATGAGATAAGATAATTCAATAAGTGGGGTTTTTTTTAAATAAAAAACTAAAATAAAATTTTAAACTTTTCATCTTCAGATTGTGACTCTGAGAGTTGGGTCCAGTGCTCATTTTGCTGTGATGTTAAACAATTTTATAACAAGTCCACTCTTTACAATCACTTATATGAAAAGCACTTAATGAAATTGAATCAGCCATTTGAAGCAGACGGAGCTGGGATGAAAACCTGTGATGATGTTACAAATGCGCCTCCCGTTAATAAAGAGGCACCAGACTTAACAATAACACAAATGGATGTAGGCAATCCAGACAAGCTCATTGAAAGGAACCCCTTATCTGAAGTTGCAACTTGCAGCTATTTAACTAATAAAGATGTGTATATTTTCAAAAACAGTAATGAGCCAGTGCAGAGTTCATCTGACAGCCAGCTGACCTCCAATCTTCCTAGAATCTCTGATGATAAACCAATTTTAAATCATTTTAATGACACAGATAATGATTCGGAAACTGACATAAAAAATGTTTCTCCTGAGCTCAGTCAAAAAGCTGATAATCACTCTTATAGACCTGCGGCTAATCATTTGTCAGATAATGTGTCAGCTGATAGTATACATGAATCATCTAATACTGGCAATCTTGCTTTAAGAAATTCAGCAGAGGAAAAATTACTTACCCAAACAACAGCCAATTTCATTCACCCAATAAGGTCTTCATTTGGCTCCTTCATGACAGGGGATATTTCATCTTCATCACCAGCAGGAAAGCTTATTCAAAGCAGTTTCACGTTAAGTGACAAATTAGTTTTTCAAGAAAATGGAAACAGTACTGGAATTCTGCTGCCACTTCCATTGGACTTAAGTTCTACCCACAGTCTTTGTCAGGCTTTGAACCTAAGCCTGAGATCTGCTTCAGACCAGTTGGGTGACGTAAGCAAACCATCTCACACATCAGGCCTTGTTATCACCAACAGCCAATCAATAAGCCAGTCTTCTTTAGAAGAAAACTGTCAGAATGAAAGAAAGGTGAAAGAAGATGCTGATATTGACACCCTATCTACACTGGCTGATAAAATATGTGATCAAACACTTCTGGATACCTCGCCAACGGTCAACTCAAAATCCATTGACTCTAGCATGGCACAGAATCTTGTCATGAATTCTTCGACTTCAGAAGAGGACACAGAATCTCTTTCTCATGATTTTTATTTTCTGCTTGGAAACATGGACATCAAAGGTAGCTCATTGACTTATCAGAGGACTGAGTTTCGATGTCTTCATTGCAGTTTCTCCACAGCTTGGCGCCCATCTCTAGTGAAACACATGAAGCAGGCTCATAAAGACAATTTAGAAATACATTCCATTTTGGATATCCGAAACCTTGATCCGCTTAAAAATACTTCAGCCACAGAAGGGGATAAGAAATGGAAAGTCATCAAAATGTCACAGTATTTGTTAGGCAATCAAAAACAGAAACCCCAGAAGCACAGAGTGAGAAAGATGGAGCGTCAGGATGTCCCAGGTAAATACCACTGTCCACTTTGCCATAAGGTGTTTGGCAGGCTGCGCTACATGCGGCGGCATCAGTCCACGCACCGAACCGAACGCACCCATCTTTGTGATAACTGTGGGAAGTCTTTCAAAACCAAAGCCATCCTTGTTGCCCATCGGCGCAGCCACAAATCTAGGAGCTACCACTGCCCCCAGTGCCCCTTTACCTCAAGTAGCAGCCCAGCTATTCACATTCACCGTCAGCTACATCCCAATGGCTCTGTCATTTGTGAAGTTTGCGGCAACGCGTATATCGACAAGTCAACATTGAACAAGCACATGAAGGTTCATGATGTCAGCCGCCCTTTCCCTTGCACACATCCAGGATGCACATGGAGGTTCAAAACTGAGGTCATGAGAAAGGCTCATGTTCGAAGTCATACTACAGTTGGGAAATTTTCATGCTCCTACTGTGGGTATATTTTTAGACAGAAGCACCACCTTCAAAGACATATAGCCAAGCTGCATCATGAGCAGCAGGCCAAAACTACAGCTACAACTTCTCAAGAATTGATGTCCTCTCATGTCCTTACCTTGACCCAGTCAATACCAACATCCTCATTTATAACTCAGAATCTTCCAGTAGGTCAAAATTTACTTCTAGAATCAGGTCACCATGACCTGATGAAAACCCCAATAGGAATCCAAGGTCCCCTTACTCCCCCATGTGGTCTTATTGCCCATAGTGAAATGTTCTCCCCGTCGGCTAACATGATTTGCCCTATTAGCGATGCATCTTTCAGCTCTGGGTATGCGGACTCGGAGCACGCCATGATTGAGGTGCTTGTTGAAGACAAACATGGCAGAGGGTCAGAACTGGGGTCGGAAGAGGAAAAGGTGATGAAGCAAGGTATCACTACTAATAACCTGACCAATTTAGAATACATCACCGAAACAGGGGAGATAGTCCATCTCTTATCTGCTGGCCAAACCTATGTGGCCAGGGATCAATTTGGCAATCTAGTGCATTACAAGCTTTCAGAGAGCCATGGAGACTCAGAACAAATATATCTAATTAATGTCAGTAACACAACAGTAATGGCTGACACTTCTGAGCTGCCAACTATAGATGGCTGATGCTAGAAACAAATTTACCGTATATCTCATTCAAATTGATCACTGTGATTTACTTATATACATTTTGTATCCACCTTTAAAACAACTTATAGCTACAGGTACATTTTGTCATTAAAAAGTAAAATATATGGTTTGGGTGTCTACGGAAAGAAAACATGTTGTCAAGACTTGTCTATATTCAATGAATTGGTTTTAAAACATCTTAATGACTTCTAAATTTAGTAACATGCCATACATATGTTTCAATCAAAATGAACATACATCACGCTTGTTCTATTGTAAGACTGCCAGTGTTGAAATAATGTACATGAGAAGGGTCTTTTTGTTGATGTTGTTGTAGGACCATGAATTTTTTTTCTATCCAAGTTGTAAAGTAGTATAGTAAATTGATAATATATACAAATTGATCACTTAGTTGTCATGTAGTTGTTTTTTTATTGCCTCTTACATTACATACTGAGGAAAGTATGAGTACATTCCCTTAAAATACTCTAGTGCCATTATCCATTTCCCATGTACGCAGACCATTACAAAAATATAATTTCATGGCTATGTTATATGTACGCATGGTGGCTGAGTTGTAAAGCATGTAGCCTCCAAACTGTGGGTCCTAAGTTCAAATGCTGGTAAAGACTTCCATTTGAATTCTGCAATGTTTAGGAAGATGTCCACTTAACTCTATTTGGTAGCTGACGTGATGTGGTAAAGGCGGCCATATTAGAGTTAAGCGTCAGCCATAGAAACCGATGAACTTTACATCATCTCTCCCGTGGATCGCAAGGTCTGAAAGCTGAATTTCTCCATCATTTCTCCAGCCTTTTCAAAATCAAATTTTATTCACTAAATTCCTTGTGATTTGATAAATGCTCATATGTACTTCATTGAATAATATCTAGAAGATCCATGACTTGAGAACCTTATCTAGTCTAGCAGTCTGATTAGTTTCAGTTGAATCAATTTGACATGTTTGCAATGATTTGCCTGTTTGTAACAAAATTTGGATGAGTAGACAAATTAATTATTAAACAATAGTTGAAAAGTAGATATGTATTTTGTTTATTATTTATCTTTTTGATTGATTACTTATGTAGAGTAGTAATGAAAAATAAACTACCGGTACCAAGTTAATGAAATAAAGAAATATTTAGATTTTTTTTATAGCAACTTAATCAGCCTACATGTAACCACCCTCCCCTACTTTAGTTTCCATTTATATTTTTTTTTAGTCATTCTTTAAGAGAGGGGGAAAAGATGATGCAGTCTGGGCAACTCAGGATTTCCAATTATTCTGGTAAATAGCTAATTACTGACCACTCTTCCCAATGTTCTCCTGTTCTGCAAAGGTCTGGGTTTGCAACTCAAACTCTTTACTTCTAAACAATGGCCCAGAACTGACACTTCTATACTGAGAGACTAGTCATTTATTTCTATGTTGACCACCAGCTTTTCCATTTGTTAGCTCCTTCAGCAGTAAACTGCGGCCAAAAAGTAGTCTACAGTAGGTCATAGTCATATCAGTTTTGTGTCTTGCTTTTTTAGAGACAAGGAAACTACAATAGTGTGGATTTAAAACAAGAATAAATTAGAATATATATGATCTCTCTTCTGAGATATTTATTGCAATGCAGCTCCTTAGACAACATAATGTGACATGTACAGTTTGACCTATTCTGTTGTCAACAGATGCTATAACTCTAGAAAATGTAATATTGAGGAACAACAGTTGCGAAAATAATTTCACCTTTCAAATGGTAGGAACTCTTATCAAATTAATAATTACTAAACAAGTTATATAAATTTACATTACATATGCTCTAGGCATAGGCAGCAATTAGTCAAACCATTTGGAATGAATCTGGAATCAGGGAAAAAAGAATATAAAATTTAAAGCAATTTAATTCAAACAAACAATGTTAACAATTGGATATGTAGACCTACTTAGTGTACATAATTAAAAAAAAGTAAAGAAACACCAACAGTTTATTGAACATTTATCTTAGTTAAAAAATCAGCCTCACTGGCTTCCAGTTCATTTTGTTGAACTCAAATCTTTTTTTTTCTCTATTGTAATCATTCCACAACATTTTTAACTTAACTAGCTCTTATCAAATAAATGATTAGTAAAATTATCAATTATGCCAAGAATGGTATTTTAACTTCCTATTAAATGAAACAAGATGCAATTTAGAAACTAAAAAAATAAAGTTTCAGTAGTGGTACTAGTGATTCATGCTCTTAGATGGGTAAACCTAGTTCAGAATATAGTGACAGTTCAGCACATGATTCCAAACTTTGGACTCTTTTTTTTAGACCCTCTTCAACATTATTGATGAAAATGCAGGCAATAAAAGTTAAACAGTTTACATTCCAAATTAAACAAAAATATTTTTGAGTGTTAGTTTTCATTTTTTATTTATTACAAAAACAGCTTCATCTATTTAGATATGGTAGTAATCTTAACAATTAAAATCATTAATACAGAAATACAGTATCAAAAGCTATTTGGGTCGAGGAGCGGCAGGTGGAGGCATTGAGCCAGCTTCTTTTTTCACCTTAAGGAAAGTCCCAGTGGATGAGAAGTACTTCTGAGTAGTCTGTTGAACTTTGGTCTCAGCTGCATGTGGGTTGAAGATTTCAAGGTTCTTGAGTGGGGTGAAGGCCACACTAGAAGCTGTTCCTTCAACCTGTCAAAATAATGATAGTTATTCATAAGTTCTAAATATAGACTGGTGTTTTCAAGATTTCCCCTATTTTCTGTAGTTCTCAAATATACAATTACACATAATAAAAACTGAGTAATATTTGTAAAAATTCTTTTATGCTAGTCAGTCATGCTATTAGGTTAGAGTTACAAGGCTACACAATTTTTAACTGGTCTTTAAAAAAAAAGAATGTTAACCTTATAAATTTGTGCACTGTTACATAGAGAATATATTCACCTGCCAGTCAGTAAGTTTTAAACATTCATCACTAAGCTAATTATGCATTGCAAAGGTGTGGCTGAACCAGTCTAAAAACATACCCTCCTGTTACAACTATATTGTACATTAGCACTAAATAAGCCATGTTGCTCAAACAAGTAAAAGAATCAGTACCCAATACAAATATTTTATAGGTTGAAAGGAAGACAGCTCTAGAAATGGAAATTAAAAATATCTCCAGGAGTATTTATGTGATCACAACTATTACCTAGACCAGGTATAAAGCGGTTAATGAGACAATGAGAATGAAAAGTTATTTAATAAGCTATTGTCATGTCAGACATTTGGCACCATAGAGCATGATCATTACTAGTTTCTAAGGTTTTTTTTTTAGAAATACTTCATTCCACAGCATTTTTTATTATTAACTAGCCATTATAAAATAAATGATCCTCAAAATGATAAATAATACCAAGAATAATATTTTAACTTAAAATTAGTTGTAATTATATAAATATCAACACCACTTTTACTTGTTTAATCTTATAATGAAGTAAGTTTTTTGTTGACTAGTGGAATCACAAACACTCTTTTAAAAAGAAACATAACATTATAATTAAGCAACAATGATTTTTTTTATCACAAAAAGGAGGCTCAAGGTCACTCACTGTTTTCTTCACAGTTGTGCTACCGCCCCACGTCTGATTCTGTTTGCTCAGCTTTTGCTGGAGGGTCTTTGAGATCCTGGCTTTAGTTTTGGCATCCACAGGAGCTCCTCTTATCTTTCCGGAGGTGGATTTACCCATTGTGCCCATTGAGAAGCCCAGGTCTTCTTGGTAGGCATCATCTTCAATCTGACCAAAGCTCATTCTGTTGGCTTGCTTCCTCAGTTCACTTAGGCCCAGACGTTCCTGAACAATGAGATTTTTTATAAATATATATTTACTGTATTATACTAGTAGTTCTATATACGAATGTATTTTATATACCTGTAGTTCTATATATGAATGCATATATACCAGTAGTTCTATATTTAATCTAATTAAATGGTGAAAGATTATATAATAATCATATAAAATGATGAATTCCCACAAAAAACACTCTGAAAAGATCTGGGGAATACAAAATATTGCATAATCATTGAAAGAAAAAAAAAACATTAGTAAGTGATATAGCATATTGGTAGGCGAAGTGGCTGAGCTGTAAAGCGCTTGGCTTCCGACCCGAGGGTCCCGGATTAGAATTCTTAGTGACTTTAGTTGGGGAAACGTTAAGGCGGTTGGTCGTTGTGCAGGCCGCATGACACCGTCATTAGCCACAGAAAAAGATAACCTAAATATCATCTACCCTATAGACCACAAGGTCTGAAAGGGGAACTTTACTTTTTTTTTCTAGAATATTGGCACACTTTTTCTATTTTTAAGACTACAAATAAGTGAAATCTTTTAATGATTTAAGCACTCTGGGCTCATATAGCCTAACCAACAACCCATCAAATGAAAAGTTTGTTCAGATTCTATAAGATCTAGATCTATACTTCCATGCCAACTGAAATTCTATTTTAGTCAGAAATATTGAGCAATAAAAATCAAAATCTCATGAAATAATTCTCTTATATTATATGTTTATATAATATATTTAGTATAGCCGAACATCAAAAGTTAAGTATAAGAAGCACAAGGACTTGTTTAAAACATAAACTAGTTTCTCAAAGCCTTGCTACCACTGCAGTATTTAACCCCCCAAAATAAAATTTACACTCCAAATCAAAATATTATTTACTTTGTTTATTTCTATTATAAAAAAATATACTAATGATTCTAATACCTTCATTTTTCTTGCTCTTCTGCCACCACGCTTTTTCTTAGACTGTTCGATCGGTGCAGGAAGAGGTTTAGAAAACTTTACAGGGGGAGGCTCTGTCATTTTGTCCATTTTTGTGTCAAGCTCCGCTCTTAGCCGATCACCAGCAGCACCGTCAACACTCTCATGGAAACTGTCCACTCTAGCAGCTAATGCACATTTAGCAGCAACTGCCCTTGTAGTTTTCCTTCTCATTTCTGGTGGCATTTTCTGCACCAACTCACTGTGGTAGATAAAACCAGTGTGAGGTAGTATGTTGGTACTAGAAAAACCAGCAAGTGTCTTCTTTTGGCTTCCTAGTAGCATAATATTGCAGGCGGGCATCTTGGAAAGATTGGTTAAGCCACCAGCTGTTCCCATCAACTTGGCTGCAATTGAAGCGCCAACTATAATAGACAGATTAGGGGCAATAAATGTCATTCGGGATTCGACATACTCAAATATTTTAGTTTTGCATTTATTCAGTTCTATCGCCATTTCACAACTTTCCATGACTGTAGCTAAGTCTTTTTCTGAAAGTTCTACACCTTGAGTGGTTGAAGCGGTAACACTGACAACCATTATTGTGGCTGGGGTCAGAATGTCTTGAAGAATTTCATTATTCTTTGATCTTTCTAGGATATTGTTACCTAGTTCTTTTACAGTACATATGTATTCTAGTGGCATCGGAACTAGAGATTCCAGTTCTGGAAACCTTTTTGAATAAATATCTTTAGTGAATTGGTGAATTACATTAATTTCATTATCTATTTCAACTGTCATGTTATTAGCATCCACTATAAGTTTGTATTCCGGATCTACTTCCACTGGACCAGCCACTGCACTTCGCTTTGGTTTGGCAGAGTATTCTTCTATATCATGTAATATTTTAGCCAACTCTGCACTTTCTTTTAATTTGGCAACACTTCTTACATTCAAAGCAGATCCCTGGCGATCAATTTCCATACCAACATCATCAACAATATCATTGATTGATTCCTCATCCTCTTCTTCAATAGTATCAAGTTCTTCCCCTCCTTCCTCCAAATCGGCTAGCAGTTCATCTGCCAGAGACATTTCTGATTTCTAGATAGATCTAGATCTATATTACTTATTAAATTAGATCTTGAATCTATGAATATTGGATTAGGTCTAAATACAAATTTTTATTATTAAGATTAAGATCTTAGCTTCACTTAACACAAAATGCTTGCCTTCACTATCACAACTTTAGAATTTAAAATTTTGTATGTATGTCAAACTCAGTTGCTGAAACTGAATCACTACAGCAGTGTCTTCAAATAGTTCAGTCAATCAAATGATTCAAATTTAACAATCAAATCAATGATTGAAAACACAAACAAATAACTGAAATAATCTCACTCAGTCATATCTGTGATCCAATCTGAATCTTCATGATCATTATGAATACAATACGACTTCAAAGTCAAGTCAGATGAAGTGGCACTGTGTTACTGTAACTGTAAGAAACAGTCACTGTTACGGTTAGTGCAAACACTCACAGCCAGTCACAGCAGACACACACAAAAACTGAGAAAGATCGGTGGCAAACTTCACAAAGTTCAGAAAGCGGAAATGAATCCTGATTCAGTCAATAAAAATGTTTCGCTAATTCTTAAATTTAGATCTAGAAAAATTCTACATCTAGATCTAAAATATAAATTCTAGATCGCCTAGATCTAATCTACTCAGTTTTAAAACAAATGTTGTAAAATTAAATATTTTCTTTCATAAAAGTTGCATCAATAACGTTGCAGTTTCGTTCATGCTTTATTTACCAAGTCTTCTGCGTGAAAGTTAAGAAAAAAATACAATTATTCCGTACACAAAAAATGATGGACATACTAACCAGAAAGAAATTAGAGCTAGAGATGCCGTAGGACAGTGGTGTTGTCTTTTTTTTTTTTTACCCCTTTATATAGTCTGAGGGCGCGGTGGCTGAGCGGTAAAGCGCTTGGCTTCCGTACTGGAGGTCCCGGGTTCGAATCCTGGTGAAGGCTGGGATTTTTATTTCGGGATTTTCGGGCGCCCTTGAGTCCACCCAGCTCTAATGGGTACCTGACACTAGTTAGGGAAAAGTAAAGGCGGTTGGTCGTTGTGCTGGCCACACGACACCCTCGTTAACCGTGGGCCACAGAATCAGATGACCTTTACATCATCTGCCCTATAGACCACAAGGTCTGAAAGGGGAACTTTACTTTTTTACTTTTTACTTTCTATAGTCTAGATCTAGTCAAAACTTGCCCATAAACCCCTAGGTGAAAAAGTATATAGACTCTATATATACAAGGAAGTCAGTGCTATGATCAAAGTTGATGATACCAGTTCTGATATCTTAAAATGCTTGCAATGGGCTTGACTTTGATGTGTAGAGCTCATAAATATGATAATGCAGCTACCATATCTGGAATTTATGAAGGAGAGCAGGCAATATTAACAAACACAAAAAAAAAAACAACATTTTAATGGATATGTACATTGTTTATTTGAGCTAAAAATCCTGTTTGACATTTTTTGTAGTGTAAACTTTTTTTCTTTCTTAGCCGCTTTTACCATATTCGATGGGGTACTTTTAGTTAATCACTCTGGAGTATCATTAAAATGTCTACAGACAAAAAAAATTACTCTCTGGAGCGCTGCATCATGCTGCTGTTAAAACAGTGAAAGAACGATTTGATGTTTGACAGCAATTGAAGCTCTTTGCTACCGCTCTCTTTATATAGATGCGCAGCTACAATACCATTTCCTAGTGCTGTTAGAGCATGATATGAGCTGCCTGAGTATAATTACTCCTCTTTTGACGCAACTTCTGTAATTTATAAGATAGATATATTTATCTCAAATGACCCTCGCATTAAAAAGTATTGAAAAAATATCATTTATTGGACTTAATTTGACATTCGTATAAGCCATTATAAGGCCCTATTTAGCGGCCTACCAGTTGTTAAATTCAACTCTTTTTACAATGAATAAGAGTAAAAGTGCGCTTATATATGCTAGGAGTATAAATATTTGAAGCTCAGAAGGATTCCAGTGGAGGAACTTGGTCTGAATGGGGAACCTGCTTCTTCGTCAATGTTATCACTAGAAATTTTTTTTTTCAAGCTTACAAAACATTTGAAAATTATCTACAAAAACATATTTTCCGATTTAGAAAAAAAAAAGGCCAAACGGACTAGCATATAATATACATATATATGAAAAGAAAGACTGGAAAATTGTTGTGATTATATATCTATATGTTTATTTTCCTTTTTGATTAATTAATAACTCCCGTTGTATAGTGCCTACACCACACCCCCAACCCAGCTGGCTGGGGAGAGATGAGGGGGCATGAACGAAATTTTTTTGTCTGGGGGTCGGAAAAGATCAATTTGGCTACATATTAACTCTAAATGAAGCACATATTAATTTGTAATAAACATATCCTTAGTAGGCCTAGTACTGTTTAATTATTTTAAAATATTTATTCTGTTAGTTTCCTCTTAACACAATGAAACTATAAAAAAAAATTACCATTAACTAATTTGCATTGAAAATTTTTTTATACAATAAGCGTTAAAAATGCTGTCTTTAAATAAAAGAAAAACAGATTGGAAAAAAAGAGTTTTGTAAGCAAAGCTGCTGAAAGCTATTTACGATATTTTTTTGTAGCAAAAATATCGGAATATAATATATGACTACAAAATAGATGATCAATATCCACAATATTATCTCCCTTCATACAAATGTAGGCTTGTATTGGATGGCTTGCAGAATGATTTGTTGCGCTCATTCGAATCATGATAAATTACAGCCAAACTGAACATTCTTGATTTTCTACATGTAGACAGAGATGAACACACCGATGGTAACATTTGGATAATGTAATCCCCCCCTCGACGAAACGTTTTTAATAGAAAACGGATATCTTATCTTCTTCTTATCTTACAAAATACAGACGTTACTTCAAAAAAGAAGATGATTACGTCTTATGCGCCATGCATCTAGTCATGCATGATGACCAAAACGAAAATTGACGTCAAAATAGCAAAGAATCTTCTCTGTTTGGAGTTTGAAAGGGTGAAGAATAGAAGAGTAGTAAAAAGACTTAGGTAACTGAAAGACAACATTGACTGCAATAACATTGAACTTTCTATGTTCTTCAACTATGGCTCATCGGTTTATTTCTAATGCAAAGAATTTCGAAGTGATAAATAAGACTGTTTTAAAAAGTTGCATATTTCAATTGGTAATAAGTCCATAATAAGAGTTTTTAGTATTTTAAAAGTAATAATGGCAATATGTTTGTCAATCATCATCACTTCGACTTGTTTTGGCCGGGCTTGTTTTTATGTCAAAATCTGTGTCACACAAAAAAACACTAGTTTACTAGGGACAAGAATGTAAATAATTTGATAAATTTAGAGATGCTTCTAGATTTGCAATATAGATCTAGATCTAATTCTACATTTCAAATCATGAAATATTTTTATTTTAGATTTTAAAATTAAGAATTTAAGATTTTAAATGTCTTTTAATTAAAATTTTTAAGTTTTAGTACTTGTAACAGCTTTCAGTTTCAAGCCCTCAATATGTGCTTGTTACATAAAAAAGCTGTGACTTATTTTATTAATTGTTTATTAAAATAAAACAATAGCTGAAAAATGTGAGCAGCCAATACATTTTAGATTTTGCTGATGACTTTTGATTATACTTTAGATGTAGATGGACTTGAATACTTGAAATATGCTGAATCATTGAAACCACTGATGCAATAATTATTTTTTTTTTTTAAATCTGTGGTTACTTGGCTAATAGAGTCTATACTTATCATTCTAATGCTCATTTAATGAAAGATTACCATAAAGAAAACTCAAGAATTGGCTGATTTGTTTTAGCTTATAAAATCTATTGTTTTTTTGTTTTTTTTGCATATAATTTGTTTTTTAAAGCTATAACTTAACCTTAGATTGAATGCTACTAGTGTAGTCATTTTGTTAAAGTGAGCTTTGTCTGACTCACAAAACCAAGAGGACTAGGAAATTATCAGGCCCAGATGAAAACTATAATTTCTTTTTTAATAGCGCTACTTTCATGCTTTTAGCATGCTCAAAGCGCTATGGCCCAATCTCAATTGTGGACAAGTGTGGGGGGGGGGGGGAGGGGGTTTCTGGGAGAATGTTTTTCTGTGCTGCCTTTAGACGCTCAGTAAACACAACTCTGCTCGAGTCGGGTGTCAGACCTCGAGCCCCCTTCATAGGTAGCCAAGATATTATTTCATTTTTTCTCTAGCTATTGGTATCAAATCAAATGTTTAAAACTTCGATTAATTTCTTTTGGCATCCATAACTATTCATTGTGTTTCTCTTTAATAGCTGCGCCACAGACACACACCTGCATGGCTGTCCAATGCAATAAAGTTAGAGTCTGTTTGCAAGCATCATGTCTCATTCAACGTGCACACAAGATTATTTACAGATAAACCAAGTAAACCAGATTCACAGTCCCAACAACCTAATGGTAAGCTGCCACCTAGTTCTTCTTCTTCTTCTTCTAGCCAGCTTTATTGCTGCTGAGCTGTGAGCTCTTTTGCAGACTGTGCCAAGGAAAAAAGTGTGCTGTTTTCTTCAGTTGTTCAGCACTGCCATACAGGGTGTTGGTTATGTTGGGCTGTAGTGGAAGTAGGGTCTGCCTAAGGTGGATTAGGGAGGGGCATTCAAGGAGGATATGGTTTACAGTTTCATAAGGGTGGGCGCAGTATCTGCAAAGTGGGAGTTGTGTAGAGTTTATTTTGTTCAGATGGTAATTTAATAGAGGTGTGTCCTTTTCTTAGTTGGAAAATTGTAGATTGTTCTTTGCGGGGGAGGAAGTTAATACTGTCCAGTTTGTTAGGCCTAGTCATTTCTTTGTACATTGCTCTGCCTGTGTCCCATAGACATTTCGGTTCCAGTCTTTAGAACCAGATGTTCTTTTTATGTCAGCATTTGGAGAAATTTAAGCATGACTGAAAACTCCCTTGAATCGGGGATTATATATAAAGCCTGAGGAAACATCCAGCCTACAATAAAATGCCACCTAGTAAAGAGTAAAGTTTCCCCTTTTAAACCTTGCTATCTATGGGGCGGATGATGTTAAGGTCATCTGTTTCAGCTAAAGAACTGAATGTCATGTGGCCAGCATAACGACGAACCGCCTTCACTTTCCTCAACTAAAGTCAAGTTGGGTGTACTCAGGGGTGCCCTAAACATCCTGAAATTCAAATTTATTCCAGTCTTCACTGAAATTCGAAACCAGGACCCCAAGCGCTTTGGCCTGTGCCCTTTCAAGTTGCCACATGCATCTGTAAAAATATTTATCAGGTTCAACAGTGACCGCAAACTATCACAATATAGAAAAAAGGGAGTTGTATTTGAAGTGCAACTAGTCATCCTGTTGTCTGAAAGCTGCTTGTCTGAGTCATGTCAGTCATCCTGAGGAGTTATATCTAAATATCTAATGAGGAAAGACTTTTTAGAATCCTTCTTTTTTACAAATCCTCTTAAAAACATTCTTTCCTAATATCT
>JADKLZ010000167.1:25072379-25096707 GCA_021533235.1 Biomphalaria straminea
TAGAAAAATTTAATCATTACATGTTGTTAAGAATGGATGGGAATAGATTTATAGATTCTAGTTACTTTTTTTTTCTGTATCCTTTATTGCAAGGGTGAGATTTAAAAAGGCACCACTACTCAATCAAAACAGAGTACAATTTTTCTTGGTCTTTCTTATTTTTGTGTCTTCCCTTTTGTTTGTGTCTCTTGTACTTGTTATGAAGTAGCCTACTTTAAACAAGACTGTCTGATGATGTCATAAACTATTTGGCCTTTACAATGCTGGGTATGATCCATAAAAAGTGACTGATTATGTTTCTAAACCTTTTCTAAAATTTTAATATCATTTGTATTAATTTATCAATGAATAAAAAGTGTTTAAATTACAACTTAGTGTTGAACATCAAAGCAGTAATTCAGTGTTGTCATTCTATTTTAACTTGCTTTCATGTTTGTGTCTTTGTTTGTTCAGGTGGTTGTGTTTGGCATGAATAAGAAAGTGGGTCAGCTGTCTTTCAACATGAGCCAGCTAGGGGACAAAAAGCCCTACAGCGAGGCCACAGCTCAAATGATTGATGAGGAAGTGCGTCAGATTGTGAACACTGCCTATCAGCGAACACTGGACCTGCTCAGCAAGCACAGGGAGCATGTGGAGAAAGTAAGACCAAGTGGGATGGATATCTCCTGTCTTAAGACAAAGTGAACTTGGTTCCCATCTTAAGAGAAATCAGGTTATTTCCCATCTTAAGACAAATTGGGCTTGATGTTTCTTGCTTTAAAATAATATGGGCTTAATAATTTCTGCTTTAAGACATAGTGTATTTATTGCATGACTTAAGGCAGTGGAAGCCTTGAAAAAGGGATAATAGGAATGTTTAATTTTTTTCTATTTTAATTTTTTACTTTCATTGAACATACAAAGTTGGACAGTCATATTTGATTGCATATGCATATGCAGTCATATTTGATTGCATGATGGTGCCTGTGAAATTTAAAAGGATAAATTATTTGCAGATATTTTTCATTTCAGTTTCTGTCATTTAAATTTTGTATTGAACTGAAGGCTTATTCTAAAATCAACTCATAATAGAACTTGGCAAGAGATTTTGATTTGTGTAATAACAAGACAAAATAAAAGCTGTAGTACTTTTCTTGTAACTTCTGATGAAATGAATGTTATTTTAAACTATAGGTGGCCTTAAGACTGCTAGAAAAAGAAAAGTTAGACAAAGATGACATGATAGAGCTTCTGGGCAAAAGACCCTTTGCAGAGAAGTCAACCTATGAGGAGTTTGTGGCTGGGACAGGTAATGAAAATTATATAACCCTCCAGACTGCTTTATTCAACTATGAGGGCATTGAGTGATTAGTCAATGTCCAACCACTTTTCCTTGTACCAAATAGTGTCAAGCTCTGTGGGTAAACATAATGGCATCCTGAGTACAACTTCAGCTAGAGAAAATGTTAAGAGCTCGTCCTGTTTTGCTGAGACAAGAAAAGACTCTCAGCCCATAGTGTTTTTTTTTTGTTTTGTTTTTTAAATAATGTTTTTAGTAACTTAAACAAGTGGCTGAAAAGAATCTATATTTTAATAGACATTGGGAATTTCAATTAATGGTTAATCACAGTCATATGCTCTTTGTTTACAACTTTTATTACAGCCAATAAGTTACCATTTGTTTATAAGTTGTGCCACATATACCAAATTTTTAATATTATATCTTATTTCTATTATTTTATGCAACAAATGAAATTGTTTGAAAATTTTAATTCTGCAGTGTTTAAATTGCAAAGAAAAATATGATTCCTTTTAAAATATTTAGCTTAGCAACTCTTCCTATATTCCTGGGATACACAGAAAAGTTACTTAAAGTTATCCACCAATGGTGAAAATCTCCACTAGAAATGGACAATTGTTTCATGACTCTAATTCAATTTTTTGTTGTTCTCCACTAGGCTCTTTTGATGAAGATACTACATTGCCAAAAGGATTGGAAAATTGGAACAAGGAAAAAGAAAAGAAAGATCCCAAAGCTGTTGAATCTTAGTAGCTTGTAAATGAGTGACTTTGTCCGTGCATATATCAATCTTTTAGTCTTGTTTGATGAGAATGGTACAATGTGAGAGATTTTTTTTACTTCAGTATCATGCCTCTTTTGTATAGTTTTTAAATTGTTGTCATCAGGTATTTGTAAGGGTTTCAGTTGATAACTTAAAAAACTGAATGTAAAATTAAAGTACTTTAGAGGCAAGGGTTTTCTTGGGCAGTATGAATCCTCCATTAAGCTGAAAGGTTTGAAACTTTAATCCCTTATTGATGCTTACAGAAATAATGCTAATAAAATAATCTATATTATCCTTGAGGAAATTAATCTTACACAAAACAATATATAAGATCAAAAATTACACCATAGCATACAAAATGTTCATGCCGCATATCAAAGCTAATAGTTTTTTTTTTATACGTAACTTCTAATTTCTTGACTGTTCATTAAAACATTGCAGTTAACAAGATTTATTTGGTATACATTCAGAGATTTAAAAAATGTTCAGAACTATAGCACTTAAAATCAACTTTGATTTGTCAGGTCTATAGAAAAATGAACATTTTGGCATTTTACTTTTCATTGGAGAGTTGACTGAACATTACTATTTAGGTCATATTGAAATAGTTTTCAAAGTCATTACCTTATATGAAGCTTTTGAAGTAAAATTCTAGTTCTTAATTTAAAAATGTTGTGTGGTAGCAAAAGTCTTTGTTTCTCATAGAGTTGCCAGATTTTTGTTTATTATATTATTTTTTAAATTCTGTAACAAATTTGTTATCCTACAGTTCATTTAAGAAATATATTTGGCTGTATATCTGTTATGTGTGTTTAAGGAATGGTTTTAGATAAAATATATCATTATCCATGTTGCAGTTATTCTCATTATGATCTTGCATCTTTTTTTTTACGTGATGTCAACAAAATGTAGTGTAAATGCCAAAATATTTTAAATTTGTGTTGGTGTGTTGTTTGTGATGTGCTTCTATTGCGTCTTTCATGTTGAATTAAAACTGAGTTTCTAAACTGATTTTTTTCCTTATATTTGTAAATGTATTTTTGACTGTGTATTTATAGCTCTATGTGGTTGAGCTAATAAATATTGGTAGGGTTAACTGTAAATGTATGCTCCAGTTACTCCTGAATATTTTGGTTATAGGGCCTCCTTCAATCATGAAACAACTATGAATCCCATTATGGAGTTGAATGCTTGGAACAATGTCGACCACACAGCAGTTCCCCCAGATCTATCCAATAGAACATTAAGCTCTCTACTCTTTGGGATCAGGGGCATCACAAGAGCTGCCAGGGTGTGCTTCAAGCTAAGGGCGGCCATATTTTGGTTAAAGTAATATGAAATGACTAACTTTGTAGCATGGGAATGATAAATTACAAGAGCTATTTCCAATGTTTCCAAATCTCTCATAGACAACATCGCCATGATAGGAAACAATATTGATGCATCCATTCAAACTTATATAGAGAGATGTAAGTTTGTTATAATTAATGATTTGAATATATATATTCCTTAAAATACCAAATTTATTCAGGATAACAGCACATTGCATTTGCAGTAGTAAACACTACCTGGAACAATATTGTGCTGGTTCAGAGGTCTCGGTGAAGACACTGGATTATTTCATTGTTTTTGTGGCTTGACTTACAAGTCTTCCAAGTTAACCTAAAGTTTCATAAAAACTAGAGCCGAAATAATGAAAGTTAAAGTCTAAACCATGAATATTTAGAGAAAAGTTTTCATGCAACTTTATCAAAGTGAAAATAAATTTAAAATTGATGAGTGCATTAGCTAATTTTTGTTTTAATGTGAATCATATTAGGCCTAGACAATAAGAACTAAGTAACAATGGTTTCTCAAGGAACTGAGTTCAATTTCTTCATTACATTTCTGAATTTAAACAAATTTGAAAATGTACGAGTTGTTAAAGCAGGAAACATTGCTGTACCCCTATATGTATTGTCAAATGTTTTCCATGTTTCGGATGCTCCTTCAGAGTTGAAAATAAGTCAGAACGACAGTCCAGTACGCAAACCACACGACCAGGCCGCCATTCTAATTTAGAAATCAAATAAACATACCCCCCCCCCCAATCATGTTGACAAAAGAAAATGCATGACAGAAAGCTAATGGAGCTTGAAAGACAATAATTCAATAAGTACCTTGTATTTATAAAAAGAGGTTTTATAGTCTGAAAAAGTCAACAGTCTGATTCTTTACAAAAAAAAAAAGCTTATCTCGCCTTAGCACATTTCTATATAAAACAAAATTAATTCAAACCACTAAATGATTAACACTAATTGGTTAATGTTTTGAATCAATTAATGTGCAAAGTTTCAACTTGATCCCAGAATGAGAAGTTAGAGACATGACATGTACAAGATCCCACCCAGAGAAGCACACAGAAATGATATAAGCTTTGTTTTATTTCCCCAAAGTTGCCAAGTACTGATATACTTTAAACATTTTTGTGCTTGATCTAAAGCAGGTAGGAATGAAACAATCTTAAAAAGAACTTTAGAGAAATGTTTATATTGCTCATTAAAGTCAATGAAATAACATCTTTGTATTTTTCTTCTATTACATTGTTTAATTCTATACTACACTGGTGTCCACAAATCAAACTTATTGTCCAAATTTAAAATATATATGTAAAATAAATTTTAATACAAACAACACTAAACCATACATTCTATTTGAATATATAGGAGTTTTATTTAATGTTTTTATTTATCATTGAATATATATATATATATAAATATGTCAAATAACGTTTTATAAATATAACATCAACATATCACAATCATTTCACATTCAAGATTTGTATTTATATCAACATTTATAAGTCTTGACTTCATTTCACTACTATCTCAAGAGTAACATCCATTAAGAATAGTATTATCATTTGTTATTATGAATTTAGAGCACTATCAACATTGTCATAGAGATGGGAATCGAACCCAATTTTTAAAGTTCGGGTTCTGTTCGGTTCGGTCAGATTTAAGTTCGTGTTCGGATCGGTTCGATGACGAGTATAGTTCGGGTTCAGTCAGGTCTAAAGTTCGGGTTCGGTTCAGTCAGGTCTGAAGTTCAGGTTCGGTTCGATGTTATGAAATTATCTAATAACAAAATTAAGTTATAAGGTTTAATGCAATTTATTATCAAAACACTTTCATTTGAATTTTTACATAAAACAAATTATTTGAAACATATTAACTATTGCAACTTCATAAAAATTGCTTCAGTTATATACACAAAAATATAATAACAGTAAATGTGATGAATAACGATAGGATATTATATGCATATAATGGTATCAAAAATAGCCTAAGGTCAGTTAAGCAATCAGGGTTGCATGTTGTACTTGAGAAATGCCAGCATTTGTAATGTTTCTGGGTTAAGCCTAGCCCTGCGATCACTCATTGTCACTCCACAAACTGAAAATACTCTTTCGCTGGCAGTACTTGTAGCTGGAATAGCCAACAACTTTTTAGCGATCGATGCCATCGTTGGAAGCTTATGTTCACAATCATTCTCTTTCCAAAATTCCAATGTGTTGCAGTCAGTCACTGGCAGTGCCAAATATTTTTCAAGTTCATGTCTCGTGTCATTACTATCAGCATTAGCTAATGGAGTAACTGCTGTCTTAAAGTCTGACAGTAAATCAAACGATTCAGGGTCAACTTTTCTCTTTTTGGTAAGAGGCGGTTGATCTGAATGACTGCATTCGCCACAACTGTATATACATGCAACGTCTGAGTGCTTTGATTCCACCTGGTGTGTTGAAGAAGTCTTAAACTTGTCTACCATTTTACGCATCTCCGAATAAACAGTTTCACGATCTTCTGCATTCACAAAAGTCAAGTATTTATAAGATGGCACAATAATAGTTGAAAGTTGGTGCAGTGGGTGAATAATATATTTTTCCTCCAAGCTGGACAGAAAAGCTGCCTTCAAATCACGCATACTGTCACAACCATTGATCTTACAGAGTGACCGGGGATGTCGGCACATTGTCATGAGACAGTTGCACAGTAGCCTTGTGAAAAGGATGCAAAAATTCAACAACGTCACTTAACAATTTTTCATTTACATTGTTTAGTTGCTCAAGTTGTCAAACTGCTTTGCATCAGCCAAAATGGACTTGACATGGTTTAACTGACATGACAATGATCGCACAAGAAAAAACTGACTATTCCACCGAGTAGGAACATCCTGTTTCAAAGCGTGTTCCAGTTCCTGATATTTTTCCACTGTGCTTAAAGTAGCCCACTACTTCTTTTGATGTTTTAATCATATCGTGAACTACATCGGCACCAGGTGATTTCAGAGCCTTTTCAACAACTAAGTTGAGATTATGACCTGCACAACTAATCCTAACATCGTTACGATATGCGGACTTCATATTGCTTCCATTATCAGTAATGGAAATAGGAACTGCGATAGACTAAGGATCATCTATCACGTGGGCGAAGTCTAATTAGAGATAAAAGTCGCCCCTTCAAATGTTACGACACGTGTTGACAGGAATAATCTTCTTTATTAAAGAGAGGCGTGGGTTGGGGTGGAAAAAAGAATGAAGTATATACCAGCCCAGGTGGTGTCGACCTTGATAGTCAGACATCCGGCGCCTAAGGCCACTGTAGGTGACTGTTTGTTTATCTTTGCCCGATCAAGGAGAGATAAGTGAAAAGTCGTGGCCTGGTTGGTGGACTTGGTCTTATTATTATTAAAAAAAAGATATATTTTAGAAAGGATTGAACAAATTGCAAAATTAGTTCGGTTAAGAAAAGGAGGGTTCGTTCAGTTCGTACCAAGCAACTTTAAAGTTCGGGTTCGGTTCGGTCAGGTCTAAAGTTCGGGTTCGGTTCGGTCATAAGTAGGGTTCGAGCTCGGTGTGTTCGGTTCGTTTCCCATCTCTACATTAAATTAATAAAGGTAACAAATTCAATAGTATCATTATTAAAAATCAAATAAACTAACATTTTCTATACAAATTACTGTCATCACCTTCATCCTCAAATCAAATTATCATTCAAATTTCCTTGAAGCAATCATCAAATTATCATCATCTATAGAAGTGTGTCCCAAACCTGTGTTTCACCCTAGAGTAGGCGTTCTATAAACTAAATATTAACAAGTAGGTCGCCATGTGAATTAACCTCTCTAAACAATAAGCAAAGTGTTCCACTAAATACTCAGAATGTGTGAAGTGTTTCGTTAAGGAAAAAATGTGGGAGCCACTAATCTATAGAATTAAGAAAGATTAACAACAATATGGAATATTAATCAAGTGTCCTTTTTAAGTGTAAACAACATATAAGTGAAATACAAAAAAAATAAAAACAAGCTAATGATTTAATGAGGGTGTTGTGCTGTCTAAAGTCAGGCATTCAGACCTTGAGGTCCATGAGAGGGTAAAGATTTAAGTCTTTAAGTCTAATGATTTGATGTGGGTTTGTGTGGCCAGCACTTTCCCAGTCTAATGTCAGGCTCCTAAGAATCCTGAAATTCAAAATCTCATTCCTAGCCTGGATTCAAACTCATGCCCCTTCATGTGGAAACCAAAGATTTAACCACTCAGCCACCATGCTTCTTTTGGATGCATACAATGTTAAGTTTATTGTGCCCAAACTTTCTGAAAGCTCCATAGTTGAACAGTTTGAATGTTGGTTAAAAAAGTTAAAGCTTATCTTTTCACAGCCTCTTCTTCCTGATGCCAGACTTGAAAGGCCTTTGCTGTGTTACATACACGCTTACAATAAAAAAAAAAAAAAGAACACCACCGTAATGCCATCAGGAAACAAAGTAGACCAAACAAATAAAAAGACTAACTAGTAAAACAGTTTCTCTTAACTCTTTCTCTCCTGATTGACGGTGCCAACGTTGATTTGACCCTATTAAATTAAATTCATTTATGGATTTATAAATATGAATTTATGCTGTGTACAACGAGCATGCATTCTCCTGTAATTTGAAACCAAATAAAACATTTTCTGATATCAAACAAAAAAGTTATTGAAGTTAAATCATAACAGGATATTGAAATACAAATGAGCAAAATAAACAATTACGGAGAGAAAGAGTTAAAGGTGATCAGTAGGAAAAAGTTTCAAACACACAAACTGAAAATAAATGGAACTGATATAAAACTTAAGCTTAAGTAATATAAAAAAAAAAAAAGTTTTAACATTCATTGTACTCTGAATAGTTCAGGCACTTATATTTCATGAAAATAAAATTTTGCTTAAATATAATTTAATATCATTTCACTTGTTCAATGAAAACAAAAGCAAACACACACCCCTCTCTCTCTCTCCTTAAAAAAACAACATAAAATGGAATCACAGCCTCTTATAACAATAATGTATTAGTTCTATTGACAAATGTTTAATACTCCTTCTTATTTTATCATTCTGTGCAATGAATGGAACAGTTTCAGAATTGAATTCTGCAGTCAGTGGCGTAGTTAGGGTAGGGTAGGAGAATTTGAAAATCCCCCTAGGCCCCTACTTAAGGGGGGCCCCCAAATGAGTGTTTTTTTACATTAAAAATTAAATATTACACAAAATGCAGGGACCCAAAAGAGGTCAAGCCCCTGGGCCCCCAAACGATGGAAAATTCCTAGCTATGCCCCTGTCTGCAGTACTAAAAATAGCAACAAAAAAAATATTTCTTTCAAAATAAAGATTATCAACAATAGTCCTAACCTGTTGAAAGTTTTTTTTTTTTTTTTTATGCACAGAACATACACTTAAAAGATGTTCTTCAAAGTTGAAGATAATATACTTCCTAGTCCAAACTTCCTTCAGGATGACAGCGGCAGCAGACAAACTATGCACCCTGGACCATCAAGACAACAAAACACCAGTCCAGCGTGCATACCCCCTCAACCAGACAGCCATACACTTTTAGGACTTAGCAATGCTTGCATACTGTTTAAAAACAATTGCTCTGCCATCGTTACCATTAAAAAAAGGAAATGAATACAGCCTAGAAAAAAATATCCTTTGAACATCTAATATCCTTTAAATACTCTTTCATTGAAAATGATAAATGTTTAAAAAAAAACATTTATCAGGAATGGTGCAACCAAGCTAAAGCTTGAAGAAAAAAATCATTTCTAGTTTTATGTGTCTGTTTGATTTGTAACAATGTCTGATTATAAACCCTATTGTTTTGTTTGCTTTTTTCATAAATTCATCAATATAGTCATTACATGATAATTGTTCATTTATAATAACACATAGATATTTTGAGTTTTGAGTCTGTGTAACCGGCTTACCATGAATAAGATGAGTAGTTTATATTTACTTTAGTTTTTTTGTTACTCTTAATAATTGACAATTTTTCGGGATGGAAAGACATGCGCCAATTCTAATTCTCATTTTAAAATGCCAGCATCTTGTGTTGTTTTTGTTGTTCTATATAGTATGCAATAGTCTGCAAATGTTCTCACATGAGCTCCTGAAGTAATGCATTTTGGTAGGTCATATACACATTTAAACTCATAAAAGAAAGCGCTTCAGGGACACCCTCAAAGCTTCTCTAAAGGCGTTCAACATTGACCCAGGCACCTGGGAGACAGAGGCACATGACAGAGCATCATGGTGCCGCGCTGTGTGATCCGGCGCACAGGTTGCTAAGGAAAAGAGAACAATGCTGGCAGAAGAAAAATGCCAGAGAAGGAAAGCAAGGCAAATGACACTAGCTCCAGCTGTAATTACCTGCCCAGAGTGCGGCCGAACATTCGGGGCTCGCACAGGTCTCACCAGCCACATGAGGAGGCATAAAACCCCAGTGCAAAGCCCTCAGCCCCCCTGGATGACAAAGTGGTTATCACGATGGACGAACTATAGTATAATAGTAAACTTATCCCTATTCCAAGTTTCTAACAGATTCAAAAGCAGTAGATATAACTCATCACATCAACATAAGTAAATAAAAAGGCAAATAAATAAATGCTACTTGGTCAATATAACCTAGCAGTTTATGAAAATAACTTTTTTTCATTAAGAAATGGCTGATAATCAAAATGATTCAATCATTTTACACAAATTATGATACATTGTAAGAGGGATTTAACATTTGTAAAGTTTCTGGGTAACTGTCTTGGTCCATGGATAAAGGGATTAGCTTGACAGGCATGTTGGGTATAAAGATGTCACAAAATTGAGGGCAGTTCTTAACGTTGTCAAACAGTATCCTTCTTCCCCCATCATGTAACTGTAAACAAATAGGAAACATTTGAAATATGTTTTCAATAAAATTATACTTTATGATAAATCTGTTTAGTGGAATGTTGGATGTTAATAAATGTTTACTTTTTCGTGGAATGTTGGATGTTAATAAATGTTTACTTTTTAGTGGAATGTTGGATGTTAATAAATCTCTACTTTTTAGTGGATTGTTGGATGTTAATAAATGTTTACTTCTTAGTGGAATGTTGGATGTTAATAAATCTCTACTTTTTAGTGGAATGAGAGGAAAGAAGGCAAAAAGTTTGACACTTACCCTTCATGAATAAACTCTGTCATAGCCTCACACTCTGCTGCCAGTTGGGGGAGACCACTCCTGATTATCACATAACTCAAGATTGGCAGAAGATCATCTGCTCCCCTGTCAAGATACATATCTCTACTTCAAATTTGTCTATCAGATTTTATATACATTTATGACGTGGTATGTCTATTTTTCTTTGATGAAGTATTTACAATAATTAAATATTTAGATACATGTTGTCAGGTAACACATTTAAACAGATAGTTGTTTTTAAAGTTAACTCCTAATGTCATACAATGCAACAGGAAATGAAAGAAATTTAACTTTGTGTAAGAAGAGTACATGGAGGTGCAGTGGCTGAGCGGTAAAGCGCTTGGCTTCTGAATTGGGGGTCCCGGGTTGGAATCCTGGTGAAGGCTGTGATTTTTATTTCTGGATCCTTGGGCGCCTCTGAGTCCACCCAGCTCTACTGGGTACCTGACATTAGTTGGGGAAAAGTAAAGGCGGTTGGTCGTTGTGCTGGCCACATGACACCCTCGTTAACCATAGGCGATAGAATTAGATGACCTTTACATCATCTGCCCTATAGACCACAAGGTCTGAAAGGGGAACTTTACTTTACTTTAAGAAGAGTACATTTGAATAAAGAAGAAAAAGTAAAATGATTTTTTTGTTCAAAGGAAACTACTGATACTGCAGTATCAAAGGCCACCCATAGAAAATGTATGTTGATGAGGCTTTTTTTTCCCACATTTTAAAGGTATTGAAATTAATAGAAAGCATATTTTTAGCGGCCCCCGTAAGGGGAAAAGCCGCTATTAGGTTTGTGCAAAATGTCCGTCTGTCACACTCAGGGCGCCAAAACTAGAAGAGATATGAAAAATATTTTTTCACCATTAAATGCGGCTTGAAAAGTTTAGGTGCAACGGCTACTTTTAGTTTTCTAAAGCAAACCGTTTAATTTATAAAATTAAATATGCAAGCGATTTTTTAATAACAAAACACCAATTCTGAAACAATTACGTAAGTCTAAGGGAGGAAATGTTACTAGAAAAAATGCTCTTGGCATGTAGTTATCACGCACATTTTTAAAAATGAATTTCTGTCTGTCTGTCCGTCTGTCAGACTCAGAGCGCCAAAACAAGAAGAGATATGAAAAATATTATTTCACCATTAAATGCGGATTAAAAAGTTTAGGTGCAACGGCTACTTTTAGTTTTCTAACAGCAAACCGTTTAATTTATAAAATTAATTATGCAAGCGATTTTTTAATAACAAAACACCAATTCTAAAACAATTACGTAAATGTAAGGGAGGAAATGTTACTATAAGAAATGCTCCTACAATGTAGATATCACGCACATTTTTTTAAATGAACTTTTAGCAGCAACCTTCGTGTATTAGCGTAAAGCCCGGCAAAGACATGATTCTAAATTAATTTCTTAATTTTTTTTAAAAATCAGATTTTTAAAAAAAAATTGTTTAGTGCCCCCATTAGAATGAAAACACATTTTTGTGCGTTTAGTCTGTTCGTCACGGTTAGAAAAAAAAAACACTAAAGGCTTTTGAAAATATGATTTAACCTTTACTGTTCTTTCAGAAATATTGCGATAGTTTAAGGATGGGAGCATACAGGAATTGAGCCAGGGACCAACGATAAATCCGAACTAAAGTCTAGTGCGCAAACATTAAGATAAGGCATGTTTATACCCTGCTCGCCATCCTACGTCGTCCAGCGAGAAGTTAATTATTTTCAACTTAGAAGGAACATCCGAAACATCTTGCGAATAGGCGGACCTGACAGGGATCCAACTCCGACGGGTGCCGCCTCTGAGTTTGTGTATCACACAAACTCTCTTTGTAATCTTGTTTTAACTAGACATAGTGTTCTAATGGGGAAATTATCACAGACAAGTGTCAACAAGTGCACAGATGGGTCGAACATTACTCCGAACTCTACGCCACAACAAGCTCAGTCTCTGCCTCAGCTTTTAAGGCTATCAAACAGCTACCAATAATGTACGAGCTAGACGAAATACCCACCCTGTTAGATCTCATCAAAGCCATAGACAACATGGCTGCCCGCAAAGCACCCGGATGTGATGGCATTCCCCCAGATCTTTTAAAACAGTGTAAGACTACACTAATCCAACCTCTGCACGACCTGCTTTGTAAATGTTGGCAAGAAGGTGCTGTGCCACAGGATCTGCGGGATGCAGAGATCATCACCCTGTACAAGAACAAAGGCGACAGAAGTGATTGCAACAACTACAGGGGAATCTCTTTCCTAAGCATTGTAGTGATACTCCCCAGGATACAAAAACTTGCTGATCGAGTCTACCCAGAATCACAGTGCGGCTTTCGCTCTGAGAGATCCACAATTGACATGATTTTCTCTATCCGTCAACTTCAGGAAAAGTGCAGAGAGCAAAGAATGCCTTTGTACATCGCATTTATCGACCTGACCAAGGCCTTTGACCTTGTCAGCAGAGAAGGCCTCTTTAAAATCTTAGAGTTAATAGGCTGTCCACCCAAGCTTCTAAATATTATTGTCTCTTTCCACCAAAATATGATGGGTACAGTACAGTTCAATGGCGCCTGCTCCGAAAGTTTCAATATAAACAGCGGAGTAAAACAGGGATGTGTCATGGCCCCAATCCTTTTTGGAATACTCTTTTCAATGCTAATCCACCACGCATTTGATAATTCCACCGAAGGGATATATCTCCATTCCAGATTCGATGGCAAACTTCTAAATATTGCTAGACTGAGGGCCAAAACTAAAACCAGAACAACCCTCATAAGAGACATGCTCTTCGCGGACGACGCAGCGGTTGTGGCACACTCACAAGAGGAACTTCAGCTACTAATGTCCCGCTTCTCTCAGGCCTGTAAAGAATATGGCTTAACTATTAGCACAAAGAAAACAAATGTTATGGGACCTCCTGCTGCAGCACCACCCTCCATCCTCATAGAGGATAACAAGCTGGATGCCGTGAACGAATTCTGCTATCTGGGATCCACAATTCAAGACGACCTTTCTCTAGATGAGGAGATAAAAAAACGTATAGGGAAGGCTGCATCGACCTTCGCTAGACTCAGGTCAAGAGTTTGGGAAAACCAGAAGCTAACTACAGCGACCAAAATGGAAGTCTACAAGGCATGCGTTATGAGCACGCTGCTGTATGGCAGTGAATCATGGACCACCTACGCAAAGCAAGAGCGAAGACTGAACTCGTTCCATTTGCGATGCCTTCGTAGGATCTTGAAAATCACATGGAAAGAAAAAGTGTGCAATACTGAGATCCTTGCACGAACAGGTATTCCCAGCATCTTTACAGCCCTCAGACAACGCCGCCTGCGCTGGCTTGGACATGTTCGCCGGATGGAGGACAATCGCATACCGAAAGTCATCCTCTACGGACAACTTGCGACTGGCTCAAGAAAAACTGGTCGCCCCCACCTCCGTTACATAGATGTTATAAAACGCGACCTCAAATCAGTGAACATCAATACTGACCGGTGGGAAGACATAGCTCTAGACCGCACCAGATGGAGAGAGACAGTGACCAAGAAGGCTATGGACAGCGAAAGAGCATGGGCCTCAGCTCTGGAAGAAAAGCGGACAACGCGGAAACTGGCCAGCTCCTCTACCACTGTAGCGAAGACCACCTTTACCTGCAATACTTGTGGACGGGAGTGTCTCTCCAAAATAGGGCTCTACAGCCACACGAGGAAGTGTGCGAGATGAACTATAGTCGTTCTACGACTGAAGGAGGCCAATGATGATGATGAGTGTTCTAATTTTTTAATGTGTATGTTGTTTTATTTTAGAAAAAAAAATATTTATATTTTTTTAAGAGTTATCTCTTTTTGCTTAGGACTTAGACACTGTGATACACCTGCTAAATGATGTAAATAGGAGCTATTGGACCAGATGTATTGTTGAAATGATTTTATATTATTATTATTATTATTATTATGTTTGGTGCACTCACAATGATGGTGCTTTCTTCTTGCTAGCATCTCCATCTTGAACCTTCTTGTAATATTCATCAACGCACTCACAGATCATGCGACATACTTTAACTAGAACATATAGGAGCACATTTTAGAAATCTCGCAAAGCTTAAGAGTTTTAAAAAATATATTATTTCTTTGGCATTCTAAGATGAACAAAAAGCTTATGATTTTCCCAGCATGCTATGCTGCCCTAGATAGCCAGGAAAACACAGAAGCACAATTCACATTTTAGATTAAAATGAATTGGTTACAATCAAGTAAAAACTGATAAAAAAAAGCAAACTGAATAAAACTTTTTTTGTTTATCTTTTTTTTTTTCATCATACTGCATCCCAGTTTTAAAATATGTAAACAAAAAAATGGATGTATCTATATCATTAAGATCATATCAAGTTCTAAAAGTTATGGGTCTTTCAAATCTGACTACACCCAATTACTAGACAAATAATTCTTACTAGCTGTGTAAAGAATGACCTAATGATACACAGAAGACAGAATCAAAAGTAAAGTAGCAATTATACACAAAACCATAATCTTCAAATACAAAAACAAAACTTAATAAAATACTCAGAAAGACACAAAGATAAAGGCACATTAGTCGTCCCATATGCTAGGACAAATCTGTAAAAATGTTCTTTCTTCCCTAGTGCCATTAGAGCATGGAATGTGTTGCCTGAGCTAGCCAGGAAAACCAGTGACTTGGCAGAATTTAAGTCACTGGTTAATATGCATGACTGAATGCATGACGCATAGGACGTAATCATCTTTTTTTAAGTAACCTCTGTATTATATAAGATAAGAAGACAGTGATGATTTTATTTCGTTTATTTTTATAAAATGGATGCTCTTGACAAATGAAGATAATTATGATCTAGCCCAAAATATCCTACATGATGGCAGATAGGAAGATTAAAACTCTGACCATTTTGACAACAGTCCAAAGCGCATACCACACAGCCATCCATTTCTGCACTAAGGCAGATGCAGAGTCATATGTTTGGCTTCAGTCAATGTTGTGAGTTAAGTAGCTTGATCATCTGAATTTTGCATCTTTTTTTTTTTAACAGAGTTTTTTAAGCAAAAGCTCAACAATAACAGCTTCATACATATGGCTTAATCTTTGCGTACATAACGAACACCATGTGTCTGGCTATATCTGTTGAGTATGGTACATAACTGATTACACAGAGCTGTAACATTAAAAACATCTGTCAGATATTCAGAGGTTTGTAACTTGGAAAATCTATGATTAGTATGAGCCATGGAACTTGATGTTTATCAAAACTTAGGACTTAAATAAAAATGTTGTAGGAATGCAATTCATGCAAATCTGCAGAGACCTTGAGCTTAGAACTTGTGGTTTAGGCTTGCAGTGCTGTCAAGTAGAGAAGGAGAACGTCTTTGACAATACATAAGTACTAACCTACACACTCCAGCTTAGTCAACATTGTGTAGTACTCTTGGACATGGGACAATTCTGTGATGGCTGCCTGGTATGGCTGAGTGTCAGAATCTGTCAAACACAGCTTTTTGGATACTTTCAGGTCCTCAGGGGTGATATTTGAATATTTAGTCATGATGCTAGCAAGGACCAGCTCTTGCTTGTAGTTGACAACTCTAATAGACAAAACATTTAGCAGCAGATTAGAGAATGTAGTTGAAAAGAATCAAAAAAAAATTGACCTTGCTATTTCTTTAGCTGGCAATTAGCAATAACATCAAGTGGCCAGCACAATGACAACCACCCCTCCCTTACTTCCACAAAGTATTATTAGATTTGGGTGGACTCACAGAATCCTAAAAAAATATATTCTGAAATCAAAATTTAGATTCTTGGTTAAAAAAACAAGCACTTTATTGCTGAGCCAACACATCTTAGATATAAATGTACAGACTTATTTATGCCCTCATTTGTCAGCAGTTTAACTTAGTAGTTAACTCTTCTTCCTTGACCTTCATATTACTTCTAATTTAAGAAAAGGTTCTCTGTTGATCTTCTCAAAACAAACAAAACTTTTCATTTTTTTATCTACCCAGTATTTCAAAATGCAAATTGAACCAATTTCAAGTATTTGACTACAAAATTCAGAATCTGCCTTTTTTGTGTCAGACATATTTATGTTTAGCCAAGATATTACACTGACTTCATTTTGTTTTTTAAAAAGTAAAATATGACATTTTTAGGATAGGAATGAACGGTTTGTTATTTTAATAGTCTTTAATGTCTTTTGATCTATGGGAGCAGATAATATAAAGCTCATCTTTCTCTATGGCTGACAGTAAATGAAGGTGTCATGTGGCAAGCACTGTTACCAATCCTTTTCCCAACATATTTCAGGTACCCATTAGAGAAACATCCTAAAAATCTTCACTGGGATTTGAACTCAAGACCCCCTCAGTTTGGAAGCCAAGCAGTTTACAGCAAGACAACTACATGTCATGTGATAACATATAAATTACCTTTAAATACTGTAGACTATAGCACATGTAAGAAATTAAAGGAATTCAAATGTTATTCCAATGTCAGTATGTTGTGCACTATATATGGTGTGTATACAACCTGCCAAAAAAAATAATCTCTAGTTATCATTACAAAGTCTTCTAGCTTTGCTGAACTACCTGAAGAGTCTGAACAGTGTTTTCCAAATTGGCTTAAAGAAAGGTTCCTCTAAGGACACAGCACACTGGTCTCTTCCAACTGGAGTGTCCAGAGGCTCATAGGCTATGGTCATCATCACTAAAAGTTTCTCTGCAAGGAAGCATTAGAGTATTTTGTTTTAACTTTGATGCACAGTAAACCTTGTTCCAAATACCCCCCTCGCTCCCACCCCATCAAGAGATTGAACCAGAGGATAATACGCATGCAAGAGGCACCACAGAAAATAATAATAACAAGACTTGTCTTCGAGTCTGAAGATTAATGAGGAATGCAGTATTTCTGGTGGCTACCTAGCCCCAGCTGTAACCTACATATTTTGCCACATCCAGGGCAAGCATAATCATTGTGCACCGGAGGTCGATTAACAGCGATTTTGACATGGGTCTAAAAGTCTTTTTTTTTTTTTTAACTTCAAAACTATTAAAAAATTGTTCAGCAGATCAGGTGATTTTTAGATTTAACAGAATTGTTGACAGTTTCCACTTTGCTGCTAAAATTTCCCATTTAGTTGGCATTGACTAAAGGGTCCACAATTCGTGTATTGAATGTAGGGCAGAGATGCTGGAGTATATATATGTTATATTCAATACAAATATTTCATTAAGAGACAAGGATACAATTTCTAATCATTTCTGGCAGTTTATTAACTGTACACATAAAACTTATTCATTAACTACTCAAAAAAAAAAAGTTAAAACTAAAACCATAATTACTTTAAAAAAAAAAAAAAAAAAGTATTCCTTATTGGACCTTGCCATCTATAGGGAGATGTTTCAGGTGGCCAGCACAATGACCAAAGTTCCCCTTTCAGACTTTGTGGTCTATAGGGCAGATGATGTAAAGGTCATCTGATTCTGTGGCCTACGGTTAATGAGGGTGTCATGTGGCCAGCACAACCAACAACCGCCTTTACTTTTCCCCAACTAATGTCAGGTACCCATTTGAGCTGGGTGGACTCAGAGGTGCCCAAGGATCCCGGCCAGCGCGTCTCCTAGCACAATGACCAACCACCTTTTATTTCTCCAGGTAATCTTAGGTACCCATTAGAGTTGTGTGGACTCAACACAAATCCCAGCCTTTGAAGAGATTCGAATGAGGGACCCCTAGATTCAGAAGATTTACCACTCAGCCCCCACATCTCATGAATATGTATAATGTCTATAAAGTCATAGTTTTAAATACCCTATGAAGTCTAATTTGTTAAATGTTTTAATACAATCAAGCAAAAAAATATTTAATAACAAAAACAACAAGATTGAAAATCTTACCCAAATATCTGTGAATATCTTCTGAAATGGAAGCAAGGTGTCTTTTGTAAGCTTCTAAATGCATTTTAGAAAAGGTTTTAGCATCCACTCCATCCGGCTCATCAAAACTCGCAGGCAAGCTGTGACAAGTTTTTTCTGGATCGTCAAAGGTCAAAGGTGGGCCAGGCAACTGATGGCTAACACTACGGCCCAGTGTTGAGCCTTTATCTTGGCCAGAGCTGTCATCCCCTGCAGGGGGACAGTGATCTCTGTGAGACATAAGGCTCTCCCAGAACTGCTGAGTTAGGTCTCCACAATTCTCCCCACTTTCATCCTCGTCAAACAGATAATCCAAGTTATCCTCATCGTAGTTGTCGACCTTGTAGGAGCTGTAGTCACGAGTGACCTGCCTCATCAGCAGCTGGGCTTGCCTCCTCTCCCAGGATAACTGGCTGGCCAAGTCTTGACCTTCTTGCAAGGCTAGTTCTAAATTTTGCTTAGATTCAGCCACTGCACTTTCAAACTTGGATGGACACTGATTGCTAGAACTAGCCATAGTTATTGAACCATTTTTTTCATCTCCGATTTCTTTCGGGGAGGTAGGGCTGTTATCTTCTTCTTTTCTGATTTCTTGCGATGAATCCTGACTATCCTTGGAAATAGTTTTAAGAGAATCGCTTGACTCTGATCGCACACACAAAGGGTCATCCCAATCATCTTTATTTCTGACCGATGTACTATCAATGCCTTCAAATGGTGCCGTTATGCCTCCTGAAGCTGGACCATCCACTGCATCCCCATTCTTTTGTTGGCAGTCATCTTTGAAAGACTTTCTCTCTTGGCTAGCGGATGGGGATTGTAAAGAGCTCTGTCTCTTGAAGACAATGTCTGAAACTTCATCTAACGTTGGCCATTCACTTTTTAAAAGTGGAATCTAAAGAAAAGAAAGAAAAACATTATACAGATGAGTGATAATCTGGATTTGAGTTGATTCAATTTTAAATGAATGAATGAAATAACAAATAAGAGGAATATACAGAAAGAATAGAAGGCAAGGAATAAGCCAGATAAACAAGCATGTTAAGAATTAGTAGATGCCATAATGCTCCTGTGTAAATCATTATGATTAAATAACTACTCCATAAAATCAGGACAAGTTTTAAGTTAATGTTCTAATTATTTCTACATAAAGTAATTTGACAAGTCCAAAAAGATTTAGCTTTGATTAGATATTAAATCTCATCCTTTGATTAGATAATAAAGATTTATAAGTCTCTCTTATCTGAACAAGAGACATTCTCTTTCTTTGATAAGATAAGATAACATAAGATAGCTTTATTGATGCAAACAAATGGAAATTTGTTTTGACTACAATTGACAACCTAAGCGTAAATAATGTACAACAACATAGATTTAAGATATAGATGTGCATACAAACATTCACACACGAAAAGAAGACATACAACACACTCATAACCAGCGCTTAGAAATAGACATCAATGTACATCTTGACGATGACAAAATGTTAATATGTTAATTTTTATGTTGGTCATCCAGGGTCTAATGTAGCTGAATGTTTTTAATTTTTATGTTGGTCATCCAGGTCTAATGTAGCTGAATGTTTTTCATTTTCTTCTGTCATATAATAAAGTTTTCACAGAACTTGATTTATGATTATAAACAGTTATAAGTTTCTCTTATCTGAACAAGAGTAACTTCAACATTTAAAATTACTTTGATTTTGTCCAGTCCTTTATGCTTGTCATTCACCAAGGGATACAACCTCTCATAGATTTTAAGCTGGTACTTTTGCAAGAGTTCTGTCAGAGGATGGTCAGCACAGCGAAGTACTTCAGCCACCAGTTGGCTGATTAGGATCGGATCCTCTGGGCTGGCCTCTAGCTTACTTCTCCAGTTTTTCAACCATTTCTGAAAAATGCAAAGAAAACTAAGATGGCTGGCAAACTAAATTGAAACCCACTTCACACTTCCATTTGATAGCATTGAACATATCATTCACTGGTCCCTCTTATTCCTACCACCCTACCTCATAGAGTTCACTTTAGAAATTATTCCAAGTTACCGAGATCTCCTACACCTAAAATTAAAAGAGTTTTTTTTTTTTCTCATGAGTAAGGGGAGAGTACTACTTACAGCTTCATTTTCATATTCCAATATTCGCTTGTAGATCTGCCTCTGCTCTTGCTCAGCTTTGGACATTCCAATAGGTGTGGCGAATCGTCTGTTGAAACAAAAAGCATATTATACTTTGCATTTCTATTCAAAATCTGAGAAAGGTTACACCAGCATTTCTCAATCTCAAATTGGAACTTTTTCTAGTTTATAAAACACTTTTAAATTATGTAGGTAACACTATTTTCACAAAAAAACAAAAAACGGATTCACTTTAAGTGAAATTTAATTATGAAAATTTGGATTCTAAATATAAGTGAAAATTAATAAAAATGAAAAAATAAAGTCGAAAAATTTGTGTTATAATTATGACTTAAAGTTTTTCTTTTTTGATACATTCAAAAAGTCCTCCCAAACCTCAATGCGAGAGTCTACATTGCTCCTCTAAGTTCCCATCCGCCTGGGGGTTACACTATCATATTAGTACCACTAATGAAATAAGCACTTTAATTTATTTTCCATAAGGTTTTCACTATAAAGTGGGGTTTCCAGCTTCAATGTCTAGATCAAACCTTGGATAGAGAGAAAAGTCTTGCATGAAATGTTATGTATTACCAAAACAAAGTTATTTGTAATTTGTCCCTAACTTTTAGCTTCAAGAACATAGTGCTTTGCTCTAAGACTTTACCATTAGATTGTTTTTGTTATTTCTCTTGTCCCTTCTTTCAAACCATACATTTTGTGTTTAAGAAATTCTTAACAATTCTATTCACACCGCATGCGTGCGCCATGGGATCTTCCCCTTACTTATTATCTCTTGAACCTTTGAACTTTGAGGAGAAGAGAATTATATAAACCACATTGCTATGCTATTTTGTGAATGAAATAGTGCGGATTGGGTCCATTCACACCGTGGTGCGTACGCCAGGGGATCTTACCTATTTACTCGTTGTTGTTGTCTGACCTAATTCTTTGAGAAATAATATATAGATGTTTGTTTGCTCCAATACAAATTAGAAATTAAAAAAAAAAAAACTAAAAAAAAACAACAAAAAACAACATTGATAATTACTTGGCAGCTTCTTCTTCCAGCCTTTGATTTCTTGCTTGCATCTTTCTAGCAATCTGGTTTAAAATATATAGTGTGCTTAGAATACATTGTAAATGAGTGACATGCCTTCAAAAATAAAATTATTATGCTCTACATCTATCTACATCCAAATTATAGTGTTATAAAGTTATTTAAATAAATAAATTTAATGATCAAGTCTTGTTCAGGCTTGAATACGATGGAAAAAAACAATGGAGGACAGCTATCCTGACCAGTTTATAATTCTTAATGCCAGGCAACCCAAAATTAAAGAAAATGATTGTTTTTCATTAATGAGCGATATATCTGGAATGGCATTATGGCATCTTCGGATTTAAGTAAATGGTGACTTTGGGCTGTACCCAGATTTTTTAAGACTTACTTAATGCTAGAGTAATGAAAATATTCAGTGCTTGTAAATGTAAACTCATTTTCCTTCTTTTTTTTAATTTAGTATGAATGTTTTTTTAAGTTGTTAAATTTTTTTATTTGTGGATTCCTCATTTGAGAATGAGGCCCTATGTGGCTGCACTCTTTAGACTACAGTGAACTCGGCCCTGTATACTAGAAATAGCTTAACAATAAAATTGAATTTATTGATAGGCAATTCTACCTCTTCTTCTTGTGCCCTGGCTATGGCAATGTTCTCTGCTAACTTTCGTTGAATTGTTAAGCTCTGCAAAAGAAATGAATTCATTTGCATAATAAAGAAATAACTTTGAACATTAGCAATAAAAAAATTTATTTCCTAATAGTTCACTACAGAAATATCTATCCTAGTAAAGTGTGTTATTTTTATTTTTTTCAAAATCACAAAGAAATGTAAATACTAAGTTGCACAATATCGCAGTGCCAGAGTGGTTTGGTGTTTGGCTTCTGAAACCTGTTGTCCTGGTTTCGAATCTCATTGAAGACAGGGATTTTGAATTTCTGGATTTTTAGGGCACCCCTGAGTCCACCCAACTCTAATAGGTACCTGAATTTTAGTTGGGGAAAGTAAAGGCATTTGGTTGTTGTGCTAGCCACATGACACCCTGCTCATTAACCAATGACCAAAGAAACAGATGACCTTAAAATCATCTGCCTTTTGGATTGCAAGGTCTGAAAGGGGAACTTTACTTTACTTTACAATTGCTGAGTTAATTTATTAAAATTGAAATAAAAAGCTATGTTCACTTAGAGAACAGGAATCACAGAGCAATAATATCTTTTCCTTGAGTATAAAAGCCTTTCACAATAATATTTATAGCCACATGAAAACATTTGCTACAGTTATCAAAATGTAAAGTAAAAGCCACAGTAACAGCATACATATATATTAAGTAGAATATTTAGCCAAAAAAAACCTACATAATTAAAAGCATTGAAGTCTGATCTATTCAGTCTGTTCATCCTGGCTTTATATGCAGCCATCAGCGACTGATTCTGTTTTTGAGCAATCTCCATTGGGGTCAATGTTCTAGTTCTAAATATTAATGTAAAAATTCTTTTTTAATCTTAAATCAATCTTAAAAGAGTTATTTGAAAAACAAAAAGTGTTGGGTTTTTATTTTTTTCAGAGCTTCAAATAAATTACAATATATTTTTCCTTAGGTTTGTAATAAAAAAACAACTTTTAAAACAATGACTAAAACATAATATTTTGCTTACTTTTCCACACGAAATATATAAGGATTATTTTCAGGTGGTAGAGAAGGAACCAAATTATTTGAAAATCCAGACTTTATTGACGTTTGCTTGGTTGATCTGAAAGCTTTTAAAGGTTGCTCTTCTGAAAATCAAAATTCCACCTATGTAACAAATATGATTACTACTGTATAACTTTTATTGGATTACTTACATTATATTATAAAAACCTAAGATTCTATCTGTAATTAGTCTTAATGGGCTGGAGCTCTCTTTATTTATCAGCTCATATCATTAATAAAAAGAACAAAAAACATTAGTTCAGAAAGAGTTTAATCATGAGATGAATGAAAAATGAATTTCTTTGGTAGAGAATTCAGATGCTGAAGAAATCTTGATTCAACTAATTGTGAATAGTAAATTAACATTTAAATGACAACACTGTATTCGGATGTTATAAAAATATATTTACCTCAACTCAGTAAACTTACTTAGGATGGACTTGACTGAGTCTGTGAAAGATTTCATGGTTTGCTTAGGTTTGGGAGATTTATCTAGACAAAGAAAATAACCACATAATTTAAACACTTTATCCTTGAAATGGATGAAAAAAAAACATTATACAAATTAAACCTCTGACCCACTCATCACTAATTCTCCACAAAAAAATAGTTCAAGTCTTGAACAAATTGAATTTGTTTCTTAAAAGACCTATTAAAAAATATGGAAAAAAGCTCACTTTGAAAGAAATATGAAAAGGACGAATTCCTAAATCTGCAGTGTAAAGCTTATGGGCTAGAATTACTAACGTTTCCTTATGTGTATGAAGATGCAGTTACTATTTGCTCTGCACATGGTGAGCACTGTGTCAATAAATTGAGTGAAGACAGTACATTACAGGTTTTACTCATTATAGATAGCGCTGAGTAGAAGCAGGGCATGGTGGCTGAGTGGCTTAGCACTTGGCTTCCATTATAGATAGTGCTGAGTAGAAGCAGGGCATGGT
>JADKLZ010000167.1:25103206-25116755 GCA_021533235.1 Biomphalaria straminea
TATATATATATATATATATATATATATAACACCCAGTCCGCCCCTGAGCTGATCCATATATTCTCTTGACGACTGAAGGAGGCTATAATTTGAATTAACTAATCAAGATACGGAATGTAAAGTCGTGTCCGACTGATATTTCTTGGCAGCACCAACTGAATACCAACTTTGTCTGCCAGGTTTATCTCGATCCTTACTTAGGATGCCACTCCTGAAGTATTCCTCAACATGGCCACGTTTGTTTTTTTGTTATGTCAGTAAGACTGCTGATGTGCTGTGTTATAAGTTGAACAGAGTGCAAGATCTGGGAAACTGGTTTAAGATTATATAAATAAATGAAATGAAATAACAAATCAGAAACGTACATGGGGAGCATCTTATCTTATATTTTACATATGCTACAGACGTTACTTCAAAAAAGAAGATGATTATATGTCCTACGCGTTGTGCATTTAGGCATGCACCAATGACTTAAATTCTGCCAAGTCACTGGTTTTCCTGGCTAGCTCAGGCAACTCATTCCATGCTCTAATAGCGGATAGCGCTTTAGAAGAATGAGCTTTTGTACAAATTTGTCTTAGCATATGGGACGAGGAATATACCTTTATCTTTCTGACATGTATAAGCATTGAGTATTTTAAAGTTGTGACTGAAAGTGGGAGTGGATTTATTTTTGTTCAGTCATCATGTGTCACACAAAAGACGTAAATTTAGTACCAACGAGCTCGCTTGGGATTGTTACGGAAGAAATGAATATGCTAATCTGCACGGATTTCGGCGGAGATTTGGTCCCAAGATTGAGGCAGTCATGCCACATCGGCGCGCGAGTAAACCCTAACAGAAAATTCAGCTTTGAGGCCCCGTAGTCGCGTGACCTCCGTGACCGTTGGCTGTGGTAGTCGTAGGGGGACAGTGGTAAGACCACTGCTCTCTGGCGAACTCCTTCAGTCACGTGACCCAATTTAAGATGTTTGTGTTTTTTTTATTCATCCCTTTGGACCCAGTCAGTATGGAAGAGAGACGAGTGGTGACGTGTGGGCAGCCCGCAGCACTCGCAAATTACCGCTCAGGCTTTCTTCTTGCAATGGGGAGGTCACTCCATCTCAAGTTCCAAAGGAAAAACTCAAAAAGTGAATCAATAGCAAAGTTAATTCCTTTCTTGTTTAAAATTATTTCGTTCTAGTTTGTTCTGTTTTAATAATAAAATACAACTGTTTAGTTGGACTATAGCTACCTAGAACTGGGCCTACATCTCAAATCCCAACAGTGGGCCAACAGACTACCATATAACCACAAGAGATTATCTTCAATATTGTGAAGAGACGAAAGCTGAGCTGGTTTGGTCACATTGTAAGCCATATTATGGCTCACTGTCAAAAGTGATTCTTCAAGGTACAGTGAAGGGAGCACGAAGCTAGGGTCGTCCAAAGAACAGCTGGCTGGATAACATAAAAGAATGGACAGGCCTCTCTCTTGATATCCTGCTAAGAACAGCTGCTGGCCAGGAAAAGTGGAGGGATTATGTTACGCGAACTGGCTGTTAAAATCGAAGGGAAGGGTGTCGATACCAGGATTGTGTGGACGCTTTGCAGACCCGCTATTCTAAGGACTTCAGTATCTCAGGATTATCTGGTATTTTTTCTTGCCAGTTGACCATTTGAATTTCTCCACTGCATTTATATCATGTCCATTTATCTTGATGCTTGGATCCGAGTAGGCTTTCCCTGCAGCAGGAAAATATATGACTTAAAATTCAGTATAACATAAAGCATTTCCTAAACACCAACCGCGGGGGGGGGGGGGGGGGGGGGGCAATAAGTCTGAAATTTTCTCACAGGGGAAATCCATTCCGTACTGTAAGAGGTACTACTATTACCCGACCAGATGAGTGTACGGGCTAGTTTTGGAACATAACTTAGTATGATCATCTCATAATATTGCTTCGTTATTACATTGTTATGCCACTATAATTGATTAATTGCTCAAACATGACAGAAAAAGCGGCTTTGATACTTTGATTTGACTTGCAAGGTTTTTTGTAGATGTTTTTATGAATTATTAAATTAAAACGCAATGGATGTATTTTATATTTAAGCAAACAAACAGAATGAAAAAAATAAAACCCGAGCAAAGCCGAGAAAATCTAATAGATTCTAGCTAGTACTGAGTTAACGTCACAGTCGCCCAATCTCGAAAAATAGTTTTCATATATATATATTATCTTATATAATACAGACGTTACTTCAAAAAAGAAGATGATTACGTCCTACGCGTCATGCATTCAGTCATGCATATTTACCAGTGACCTAAACTCTGCCAAGTCACTGGTTTTCCTGGCTAGCTCAGGCAAACCATTCCATGCTCTAATGGCACTAGGGAAGAAAGAGCATTTGTACAGATTTGTCCTAGCATATGGGACGAGGAATGTGCCTTTATCTTTGTGTCTTTCTGAGTATTTTATTAAGTTTGGTTTTTGTATTTGGAGATTATGGTTCAGTGTTTTGTGTATAATTGCTATATATATATATAATATTAGCTATGGTCGGAACGATGTCACCCAAACACCAGTTCCCCCCTCTCCACGCAGCTGATGTATCCAAAGGAACGGCACTACCGATACAGTTTGGGGTCAGCGGCGTCGCAGAGGTTCTGCCAGAATGTAGCACTGGGTCGCGAGCTTCTGATTTTTCCTCAGGGTTGACTCCCGAAGCCTTTCCCATGATTGGGTATAGCTGCAAGGCAACAGAGGTTTGAATTCAGTTTTCCTTCTCTTAGGTGGGTAGCCAGACAAGGCTAACGAGCCCCTCCTGCCCGAAGCTTAGGACTGGTTAAGGCGCCCATATAAAACCCGAGCACATATATATATATATATATATATATTATTTTTAAATGTAATGGAATTGTTTTTACTGCGATGATTTTTCTTATTATTAATGATTAAACAGTAGATCTAGTGAAATCTAGTCGATAACTATTGATCATTTGGACGTTGTAAATGGACGACATGCCAACAAAATAATTAGGTCAACCTGTCATTCCGTTCGAAGTGACATACTTACGGAAATTACCGAGAATAAAGTAAATGTAAAACATTTGTATTTTTGTGCAATTTAAGCAACGTTTCAATAATCATGAATAAATTTGGCTTTTTACTAATCAAAAACGTGATAATAATTAGAATATAAAAAATATCTGATGTTTACAGACATTCCGGAAACAACCGATTTTCGCGTTCATCGGACAAAAATGGCGTCCAAAGATGAATCCTTAAATAATATAACTTTAAAAGGTACACTAGTTTCAGAACTTAAAGTTACAGATATTAAACGAGAGCTTGAAAAAAGAGGTCTCTCAAAGAGTGGAAGCAAGCAACAACTTACTGAACGCTTACAAGCTGTAAGTTTTATGATTAGAAGCTCACCTAAGCGTAGCCTAGTCTGTCTTGATTTGTCTACTCTTCACTTGACTTGGTCTTGGACTTAGTCTAGAAGTCTAGACTTAGACTTGGAAACAGAACTTACTAAGTTACTACTTAGAGTACTTAGACGACTCATTTAGTGACACTTAGTCAGTGACTTAATGAAAGTTAGTGTTAGATTAATTAAATTAATTCTCTCACTAGTTTATATTGATCTAAATCTAATCAGTCACAATTTAATCTTAGACTCAGACTGACTTTTAAAGTATAAAGTAAAGACTAAAAGATAGTAAAGTCTAAAGTCATTCTTTTTCTTTTAATGTTAAGAAGTTAAGACCAAAATTTGAACTAGAACTACTAACTTAACTAACTAGAAGCTAATCACTGACTAAGTCAGTTACTGTACACAGTACACTCAACAGTAACACTGTCTAGTACAGTCTAGTATCTGTACACTGTACTCAAAAATTTAAGGAGTACTCAATCAACGAGGTAGTTCTGGATTTCTGACCTACTTTAACCAAAGTCACGTGATGGTAGGCAAACAAGAGAAGAATGGCTTTGTCCTTGTCTTCTTATATCATTGCTATTGCTCCTCTATTTTTACAAAAGTTTCCATTCACAAACATTTTAAATTTTGCAGAGTACATCAACGAAGTTCCTGAATGTTCAAATAACTATACTAATGTTTTCAAAAAGGGCCAAGAACTGTTTAAGGATGGGTTTAAATTATCAATGATATTTCCTTTATAGTAATGACAAGCGTCAACACATTGCCGATGATACATTCACATACAGAAGATGTCATGTTTTTACAAAGGTTTCTGCAAGATTAAAAAAAAGCTTGGTGTAAACTACACAAACACACACACATATATATATATATGTTTATAATTTATTTATAGGCATATATATATATATATATAAATATATGGGATAATATGCATATCAGTTAAAACATTATTTTCATAAACTTCAGCTATTTTGTAACGCACGTTACAGGGTGGGGTAAGACACATTTGGCCTGTGTAACTGTAAGAGTAGACCTAACTAAGTGTAAGTAACTACTGCAAACTTTTAAATCTAGATAGATATATAGAAATAATATAGATAGATCTTATATCTTATAGATAGACTTAAGATGTATAAAAAAGAACAGACCACGTTGGGCAGGACACCTTGAAAGAATGCCAGATAACAGGGGAGCGAAGATCGTATACCGACAAAAACCAAAAGGCAGGCGACCCAAAGGCAGACCCCGAATGCGTTGAATTGATGATGTGGAAGCAGATCTGCAACAGCTTGGGGTTAGGGCGTGGAGACGAAAGGCCCAGGAGAGATCCGAATGGAAGAATGTGTGCAAGCAGGCCAGAGCCCTTCAAGGGCTGTAGCGCCACTGGGATGGATGGATAGACTTAAGATGTGTTGTCACTTTGATGACTTTGTGTTCTAGACATAGACAATAAATTCAAAATAAATATATAGATCTAAAAAGTTTTTGACAAATGGAATAATACTTCTTAATACTGATTGTTTATAAGAAGAGAATGATACAATGCCCATCTATTGTTCTGGGCAATATAGTTGACAAAGTGCCTAGATGTCTGTATCTTGATGTCAGAAATCTCTCTCTCTCTTTCTGGAAATTAATAGGCTTATTAATTTAAAACCTATGAAAAGTTTACCAGAAGATAAAACCTATCAGCTTTAAGATTGCAAATTAATTTAAATTCAAATCAGCCTCATTTTATTTTTTATAGTTTAACCGCAAACCTACAGTTTGACTTAAGTCTCTGGTTGATTTATCATTGCTGTGGACGGGAGTGTCTCTCCAGAATAGGGCTCCGCAGCCTTATGAAAAAGTGTTTGAGAATAACCATAGTCATTCTACGACTGAAGGTGGCCAATATATGTTGAAAATATTAAATCTAGATTAAGAAAAATAATATATGTTTAATACATTTTATTAGTAATGCCAATTAAGATAACTAGGTAATATCTTGTTCTTTAACATAGCTGTCTCATGCTATTATATTTATTAAGCACAAGACTTTACTTTACCTTTTGCTCATTCATATTAAAGTCTACAAAGGCATTTTTCCTTATTATAGTAATATTAACAACAAATGAAGTGATGGGTTTAAAACATTTTTGCTGTTAACATTATCATTTCATTTGTTATTATGTAAGTCTTTCTATTAGGTGTAATGATTTGTTTTATAAGTGATATCATGCTCTCTTCACAGCAACTCTTATTAGAGAAACTACAGCAGGATGCCGCTCAGTCCTCAGGAGATGAACTGGAAGGTATGTGTCCTGTATTGCATTGGACAGATCTGAAATTACAAAGCCAGTCACTTGAAGACACACATGAAAATTTAGTTTCTTTAATCTTAATTTAAAAAAATGATTATTTTGTTTTTCTTACTGGAACTAAATTATTTTGTTAGTGATCAAGCTCTGATTTTCTATAAAAAAAGAAAAACAAGATTGCTCATAAATGTATATCGTGCATTAACTCGTTTATAAAAATCAACCTCTCCAAAGAGACTCTACATCAAGTGCCTGGTTTTCATTTTGCATTGTTTGTATCTGATCTATCTCATTAGGTCTAATTTTTTTAAAACAAAAAATTTCCTTTTTTACTTTCCAAAGGGAGATAATTTTATGCAACCAAAAAAAAATCCCCAATATATATATATTTTTTTTCAACAAATAAACAAAGATAGAAATAGTTATAGTGCATACTTTCAGTAACCATAGAGCATTAATTATCAATTTTTCATTGTTATGATTGGCCTTATGCACTATGAAACGTTTTACTTGAAGAACTAAAAACATCTAATTTCATTGCATAAACTAAGAAGTAGCTTCTTATCTATATCTTCATATTTTGAATGAGACACTTAAAGTTCTTATATACCTTACTTTTCATACTGTCAAAAATGGTGGGTTGCCTGATGCCATAAATACCAGTGTAGAGTCTCACTACAGTCATACCTCGTAATAATTTGCCTTTTTTTTCATGTTTTATGCTTATGCCAATTTTGCTTGCCAATCATGCTAGGCCAAATAAAACATCAACACTTAAAAATATGGCTTATAAACTGTCATATAGTAATAACTGTAGAAAAATATCACAATGTAATACAGCAAAAAACAGATGAAAAGAATTGAGACATACCTGTCACAACACGTAAGTGCTGTTGATGTATAATTTGTGGGATTAATAAGTAAACATGTATGCACTTACAAGAATGTCAGCTAATAGATGAACATAGCAAGCTTGTTAGATATAAGAAAAATCTATAAATGATGATTTGTACCCCCTTCTGTATTTATTTGATTGAATGAGGATATGCATAAGAAAAATTAACTTTGCAATACATTTTTTTTTTACAGGGAAAGTGCCGAACATGGCGGTAAGTTAAATAAAAAAATAATTTTCTTTTTTTTAAATTTTAAATTATGTAAATAAAATACATTTTAAATTTATAGTTTGCAATAAAAGACAAAAAAAAATATTTTAGGATTATTTATGGTGATAAATTATCTAATATAAATTTTGCTTGCTTTAGTATTCTCTCTTTGCAAAAACCTGTATTTTTTTTTACACTTTTCTGGCTTTTCTTTAGTTATTGCAAAGCCTGTTATCATACTGTTTTGACCAAAGTTTTTCTTTTGTTTAGCTTCAACAAGATAACAAAGCAGGACAAAGTGAATTTGTTCGACAATATCTAGAACAGCAACAGAAAAATTTGGAAATACAAATGGAAGTAAAGAAACAGGTTGAAGGTAAGCTTTTTTTTTCATATTGTTATAACCGTAGTGATAACTGTGTGTGCTGACACATTACAAAGGCCAATGTGTTGCGAGCTTGTCCCTGTGTCAAGGCACAAGTGACAGACCTATGGGAAAGTGCTAGTATGAGCACACCAATTTTAAATCACCTGTGGTATTGTTATGGGATCATCTAGAAGGACTGTCACTTTCTTTAATTTTTTAAGATGGCTTTGATGAACCCTAATTTAAAGATGAGTTTGTCAAATTCAAGCATTTCAGTCCAATACAGTTCAGCACAGCAAGACAGGCTGGTACAGAGAGTCCATAGTGAAGCAGTAAGGGTCTAGGACGAGATAGAGAGACCAGTAGAGCTTAGTACAGCAGTATGGTTATCTTCAGTGGTGTTATCTACAGCCAGTGTTTCCTGATGCCTATTAATTTTTTTAGACTCATTAAAGAATCACATTATTTGGAGCTAAAGTTGTCAAGTTTTTGAACTAGTTATATCGTGTTGTGCAGTGTTCACATAGAGCCTGATAGACACTGGTGATAAGAAGTGGGATTTCCTATCGCTTATGTGAAACTGCTTGACGATCTTAATTGAAAGAACTGAAAAAGAGCTCTGATGTAGAGGACTGAAATGCTTTGAAAAAAAAACTAGGAAAAATCTTAGAGCGCCTCTTTGTCAAATGAAGATGGTGGGGATCTTTAACACCATGCAGGGCAAATAGGTGTGATGCTAAACAAGATGAACAAACAGAACAGTAGCATGTAAACAGATGGGTAACATGCTGAACAAGACAGAAGAACCATTAGTCAACAAACGCTGCTTTTGTACAGGCAGTTATGATGGAGATGCTGTTGATGGTAGCCCTGTCTGTGACTGTGGTATCAGGTTTAATAAAAGTGGCTTCCACGACAAGAAACTTGACAATTGCTGTGACTATACCGTGGATAAGCACAGACCTTAGGATATCCTAGTGTTTCAACCAGAACCCATTCATTTAACAAGAAGTGTGCTGACAGCACCTCACAGGGAAACCTACCACCAACAGATATCCAGATATCAAGACTAGAGAGAAGCTCTGATGGTGGTCAGGAAAATGTAACCTCATGCAGCAGTTAATGGACTTATGCATATATCTGACATTACCAATAGTGATCACCTATTTATAAAAAAAAATACATAAACTTTTTGTAGCTAGTTTGTGCATGTGGGAATATTAGTTAAATATGATTTTCTGCTTTAAAATAAAACACAGTTTTCAATTATGTTGGCTTAAGACAATTCTACTGCTTCAAAGCCAGTCGGCAGGCTTGGCAACATTAACCTTGAAACACAGTCTAAATTTCAATCTAAAGGAGATAGCTAACTTTTTTTTTTGTTTGCTTTTAATTTGATAATAATAAAAAAAAGTTTTTTTTTTTTCTTTTACAAACGTTGTGGATTTTTTTTTATATATAGATCAATAAAAAAATAATGATTTATTAATTTTACCAGTAAGTCTGGTAAGAATTTTGGTTTTCTATAATTGTAATGTTTTGTTTGGTGTAATGCACAAATTGTAAGACAAATTTCCTTACGGATAATAAAGATTATTATTATTATTATATATGTTTACAAGTAAAAAAAATAATTCTACACCAGTGGGCTGGGAAAACACTGTGACTTCATTAAATTAGAGACACTTTGAAGTCAAAATACATCTCTAATAAAATACATTTATAACAAATAGTCTAGATATGAATAAACACCTTCAATTAATTATTGTTGAACTTCAAGTTAAGTTACTGGTCACCCCCAGTATTGAAGGGTAAGTGCAAGCCTGTGAGGGCCAAGTTTAGTGAGTTATCATCACTTTAAAAATCTGTATTCACTTTTGAGTTTTTCATGTCATATGCTTGTTTTTTTTTAATATAATTGAATCAAGGTAGACAGATTTTTTCAACAAAAAAAGGCTTTAATATTGGAAAATTAATACTTTACATTTTTCTTTCATAGTAAAAAAAAAGTTTTGAAAAGGCTGAGAAAAAAGGGAAACTTAAATTATATTTTTGATAATGTGTGTTGTGAGTAAATAGGCATAGTTCTTCATTGTTTAGGCAGCATCTTTTTAATTAATAGTTCATAAGTGATATTGTTTTCTTGTTTTACTTACTGGTATGTAAAACAAAACTTATCATTTTTTTTTATGTATGCCATTTAAAAAAAAATGTGGAGATCTGAAAGAAACACATATTTGGCTTGTCAAAAATCGCAAAGATAATAATTATAGAATGATTTAATATCTTTCTGGATTCATGTCACCAAAAACAATTTGCAGTGAATATTGACTCTTAAGTACAATCTAGACTAGAGCCAGTATCAATATAGTCATCTGTTACTTAACATACTTAGAGTACTAGAGTATTTTTAGCTTTACTCCAAGCTGTTCATGATTTGGAGAACAAAAGTATAACTAAACAATGGCACATTTTATTTATTAGCCCAACTAATAGCAGGCACCCATTGATAAGGGTTGTGTAGACTCGTACAAATCATGAAACTCAAAATCCCACTCTTCATCAGGATTTCAAACCCCTCGCTTTTCAAGTCAAGTGCTTTACCACTTGGTCATCTGTCACTTTCCTCACACAAAAAAACAGCAAATAGGACCGAAACGGTGACACCTAAGAAGCTTTATCCATCATTGGACCCTTCTTTATTGCTGCTGAATGTAGTATTCGATATTGTTTGCATTTCCACAGGAATACATTAATAACAAGAAAATTTAGTGAGGTTTTGGTTTTTAGGCTTTTGAATAGTTATTCACACCTAAAAGTGCGCAATGGGTAAACCAAGCAACATTTCCACGCTGTCGCATGCAATTTTGATAGTTAAATGAATACTAAAGTGGAAGCTATTTCTTTTTAGATAATATTTATTTAAAATGCATTTTAGTGTGAACATTTCTCTGTGGCATTTCACGTCTCGAGAGACGACGATCTTTTCCCCTTGCAAGCCCTTGGGGAAAGCCTGGGCGGTAAATTTGCGAGTGCTGGGCTGTCCACACGTCAGCACACGCCTTTCTTCCACTATACTGACCGGGGCCATCACAATTTGGGGACTGGTGGCCGCAGGGGCTCCAGGACCGGATTTTCTGTTAGGTTTACTCCCTTAGCCTTAGACCTTACAGGGACACACACACAAGGCAGTGCGGCTATTGACCTATAGCTAGGGGTTTGGTTTGTGGGCAGCATGGCGTGTCCGCACGCCGACGGGCCATGCCTGCCTCACATATTGGGGTCAAACCTCCTCCGAGACCCTTGCAGTTTAGCCCGAGACTTCGCAGCCACAGTTTCCCTCTGCCACCACGAGGATGTACTGCATAGGGCTTGCTGTGGAGAGGCTATGTACTGGCAAGAGAGACTTACAAAATTGCTCCCCTTTCACAGATGCTAGCCAGCGGTGTTTACAAGTTAGCTACCACACTAGACGCTTCACACAGCCTTTGGACAGACTATATGAGCGATTCCTCATTTCCAATTGAACATTTATAGTTGAAAAAAAAAAATAACAACAACAAACAATAACCCCCCCCCCCCCAATGCTCTCACATTTTAAAACTTTATAAATTTATATAAAGTTTAAATGCGCAGGATTCATTACGAAATTGTGACGTCACTTAAATCGTAGCTGATTTAAAATTTTGTGGGGTATCAAATATAGTGGTTGGTGGTACTAGCAGCCGCGGACGCACTCCATCGCATGAAAAAAAAAAGTCCATCTTATTTAAAAATATGCGGTAAATGTATATACTATGTGCATTGTTAGCCTTTATAGACAAAAAAAAAGTTTTATGTTTACTTTTAGTAGTTGTTACCTGTTACCTATCCTTTAGTCTGGTGGACCGTTGGGGCACCAAGCAAGACTTGTAGACCGTCTTTCTCCATTCATAGTGTACCGGTACCAGAAAACACATACATAGGCCTAATAAATATTTTTTTAAATTATATCATTAATATTGCTTCATATTTTACACATATAGGCTTATATCAATAAATACTACTAAATTATACTTATAAATTATCTTTCTTCGGTGCTACAATCTCTCTTTCATTTATGTATTGTTTTATATGGTGTACCGGTATTTTTTTATGAAAAAAAAAATAGGTTGCATAGTTTTTAAAACAAAGCGGTTCGCTGTAAAAAAAAAACAAACAAACAAAAGTAGCTTTGTTGCACTTAAACTTTGCAAGCCACAAAATAAGGCAAAATCATATTTTCCTTTGCTCTTATAGTTGTTTTTTTTTTTTTTAGATCTGAGTGTGACAGACAGACAGACTAAACAAACTAAAAGCGGCTTTTCCCCTTACGGTGGGGGCGCTAAATAAATAAATTATTCTTTTATAGTGAGCATTAATTTACGTAATTTTCAACATGATATGATACATTTGCAAAATCTAGTAACAATACTAGACCACACAAAACTAATAGGGGCTTTCCCCCCTTACGGGTGCCGCTAAATAAATGAAATATCCTTTTATAGCTAGCATTTATAAATTTACGTAATTTTCTACATATATCAAATATATGATAAATTTGCTAAATCTAGAAACATTAAAAATGATTATTAGACAGGCTAAACGAAACTAATAGCGGCTTTTCTCCTTATGACGGCCGTTAAAAATATAAAATAAAGTATTCTTGTATAAGCCAGCTAAAATTTACGCAATTTCCTACATTTGTTAAATATGCTGAATCTAGAAACAATTTCTGACACACTATTAATAATAGTATTATAGTTGAGTTCAATGGAAACTAGATCTAGCTTCTACACTGCACTATTTGCAGAAGTTTCGTTGGGTCGGATAGCATCGCGTCACGGACCAGAAACAGGCTAATAGGCTGGGCATCACTTATCAAGAGTACTGGTGAGTGCGGCACGTGTCGTGTCACGCTAAACACTTGGGATGCCACTGTTCTTATGTCTATCCCTAGAACCAAGAAAAATCATATTATCCGCCATCTTTAAAGTTTTGAGGCCATTGAAGAAGAAAATATTTGTTTTGAAACATTGATTGTATCCTCTTACAATTATGAAGACCAGATTCTAGATTTAGATTTGTTTGCTTACAGAAGAAAGAAAGAGAAAATCAGCAGACGAATCGTCCGCTGACGAATCAAATTCAGCTGGCAATAAAGCCTCTAATGACCCGGATGTGAACTCGCCGAAAAAGTTCAAGGACGATTCTAGCAACGCACCTGCGAAGTCTAAAGAAAAAATGCCGAAACCGGCTAGAAAAAGCAGTAGAAATGCTTCAAAAGGTAGACTGTTATGTAGATCTACATAGGCTACTTCTATATATAAAAAGATCTATACACAATATTAATCATTTCGATTTTTTTCTGTATAGAATTTATACTATGGCTGTGCTTCAAGATATAATCTAGTTATTTATCTAGATCTATATTTAATAATTTATTATATAGATAGATGATAGATCTAATAATTATATTAGATCTAGATCTATCTACTAGATCTTTTTATTTTATTATATTATAATTATTAAAAGTCTAGATCTATTCTAGTCTAGATTCTAATCATAATCATACTAATCATAGCCTGTCATAGGATAAATCTAGTCATTCATCTATCTAAATCTAGATCTACTCATTCTACTGATGCTAGAGTAGACGTTAAGTAAAGTAGAATACTTTAGATCTAAATCAAGTAAATCTATAGATTATAAATCTAAAGTCTTCTAGAATCTATATATAGATATACTAATACTGTATAGAATATAGATTTGAATTATCATTAGAATTATTAGAATTAGACTCTGTCTACTAAAGTCTAAAGATACTAAATATAGATTTTTATAGAATTAATTAATAGAATCTAATACTCATTACTCATTATCATTAGACTCATGAGTCATACTGAAACACTAAAGTCTAAAGTGTAAAAACAGATTTTTAGTAGAAGACTAAGATGATTATCATTATGGTCTAGTCTAGTCTACAATTAGAGTCTAGATTTAAGATCTTATTCTTGTCTCTTCTCTAGAATACTCTAGAGTCTAGATTTAGTTACACTTACACTCCTGATACTGATAGGTAGATCTAAAATCTAGTCAAAATCGAATCTAGATCTAGGCTACTTCAAACAATAGTAGACATAATTAAATTTATTAAAATTTTATATTAGGAGAGATCCAAATCATAGTCATACTGACAACTGAGTTAACTCAATAACTGTTAAATAACTGAGTCAACTGAGTGTTAGATTCTAGAGTCTAGATAGTAGTTTTTATACTCAATTTTTACTAAATCTTTTTGTATCATAGATGTAGAATAATCTAGTA
>JADKLZ010000167.1:25116765-25128708 GCA_021533235.1 Biomphalaria straminea
GATATACCAGTTACAGTATAATCTATAGATTCTAGAGATTAATTTTATATCAAGATTAGATGTCTAGATCTTAGCTCTAGATCTATATGCTGGTATATAATATAATTTATATTATAGTTATAGTCTTTTATTAAGACTAGAAATCAAACCAATAGAGAATCTATACCTAGAATTTTTATGATGGATCTATATCTAAAACTAGATTAGATATATTCTGACAGATCTAGTATAGTTATTACATTTAGACTCTATGTACCAGTATCTAGATCTGGACTTAGAAATGTTTGAGAATAATAAATAACATAGGGACATAGAATATTTTAAAATTAAGTTAGATCTAAATCAACTAGATTTAGAATTGTCACATACTGGTAATTAATAACTAATTTTACTAATTCTAATAGTCCTAGTACCATAAGTAAATAATATCTCAAGATCTAGTTTCTCGATGGTTTTTGCTAGATTCTTCATAGATCTAGCAAAAGTAAATACTTATAGATAAGCCAACATTCAAATAATTAAGACATACTGTCAAGTACACAACTTTTTTTCAAACACAAAATGTATGTTTTTTGACTAATGGAAATATGGGAGAAAGTACCAAGCGTTTATTCCACAAGCACATATGAAACTGCTTAGAACTGTGTTTTTAATTAGTTATAGGTTGTCATTTGTAAACATTTTCAAATATTTTGTAGAAACATATGCAATAGTGTTTAGGCCTTCCTCTCTATCTAAACCATGTTTACTTCACATAACTTAAATAACTAGCTAAGCAATAATTCTTTGACATGTCATGTGATTTACATGTTAGAATACTATTGACATGGAGTGATAGCTACACAATGTTCTTTTTTCCAAAAGCATCATTTACATCAGAATGGGGGAATTATGTGTCATAGCATGAAGCCATTGAATTTACTTATGTTTTGTTATGTTATGTTGACATCATTGAGCAATTGTTAAATCCTTTAGGTTGATTAAAAGTTTGAAGATAGTACAATATTTGACATCTAATGAAATCTTTCCGTAGGTGAAAACGGTCAAGAAAGTGAAGTAGTTAAAGAGCGTTCTAGATCTCCCACCCCAGACAGTGAAAGACTTAGAGAACGGACACGGTCAGGATCATCCTCCAGGTAATTTATTGGCGCTGTTTACTTTGTTCAGATATATATCAGACTTTCTATTCATATACAGACAGAAGACTTCTATTTGATCTGAAGATATTTGTTAACATTACATATTGATCAAATCTATCTGTTATTTGTACAGCCTTTTTTTATCTAAATAATTTTTTGTTTTTGTTGTAAATGTTAATTCATACTTTTGCATACATTGCACAATCATCATATGTTGGTTTTCATTTTTTTTTTCTTGATAGAATGAATGTGAATTGCATTAGGTCAAAGTGATTTAATATATTGTTTACAGTAATTGGTTGTATTTGACATTTTTAAAAAGGCCAACTGCATATCAAAAACATTTGTTGCCAATAAAGTATAGTGGTATTATTGTCAGGAATTTTTTTTTTCTTTTGTCTTTCTTTCAACAATGTATTTTTTTTTTTAAAGTAAGGTGTTTATAAATGCCTAATTGAAATGCTGTTAGATCAGTATTTTCATAAAAGTAATTTGTGATCAAGGAGAATGAATGAATCATTAACATTGGTTTCTTTTCACCTGTATACAAATCCTGCAACTTGCTAAAAGAATATCTTTATCTTTAAACTCTTGAAGTAAATTAAAGTTAATGAATGGCTTTATTTCATTTAAGATATACACATTTTTTAATTAAAAAGAATAAGCTCAGGAAATGTTAGTGTACTTAATTCTTAAATGTTGAAAGACTATTCAGATGACTATTTTTTTTTTAATTTTATTTTGCCTTTGTTTCTGTGTTGTAATTACAGTGGATGATGACCAAATATGTTTGCTACAATTTGTTGTTATATTAAGTTTGTATTACTTTATTATTGTAAATATTTTCTTTGATTGTTTAATTCATGTTGATCTCTGTAAGCTCTCTATTGTTTGTTTTTACAATGGCTGAGTTTGAAAGAAGATGAAGGTGCGGGTAAGGGAGGAAGCCTATTTTTTTTTTCTAGTGAGATTCTTTTTTTAGCCTAAATACAGGTTAACACATTCAAAGTGTCTTCACTTTTGAGATACATTTATCTTATTTATGTAGCAATTTTGAATGCTTTTTATATGAGTATGAGCATAGTTCATTGAACTTTTTTTACCCGCAGCCACTAACTTAAGTGGTTCTTAAAGCCTTTTTATGCATCTACCACAGTACAATGTTGAAGTAGAGTTATACTATATTACTATATCTTAAACAGGGGGACGTAAATGGTACTGTACATGGGGAATTTCTGAAATATACCATTATGAATTTTTGGGAAAGCAATGTTGAACTAGTAGATTTTGTTTGGTTAGAATTAGGTGCATGCTTATCACATTATTTCAGTATTAGGAATTTTTTTTTTAACATAATAAATATGACTATTCATTTTTTTTTTTTTTTTGGTGACTTCTTGAGTTTTCAATTTGCCAGTATATGCCAGAAATTCTGTTGGATATTTTTAATGTTATTCAAAATTGTTTTTTAAAAAAAAACACTGTATGTTTAAATTGTATTTTTTTATCTTTTTTTATTCAAAATTTATGGGTTCAGACATATATTCCCCCTGGTTAACTTTAAACTGACACTAAATTAATGGGCAATTAAATACTCAAAACCATAGTGTTATGTTTTATCATTGTGACATTCTTTTTGGTTGAGATAAAACACATTTTAGCCATATTATTTATCTTGTAATTGTTGGTTATGCAGTGATAATGTGAAGTATTTTGATAGTCTTTACGTGAGAGGTTTACGTTGTTTTACACCCATCTGTAGTTCTGTTTTATATTAACATTCTGTTGCTGCTTGCAGCCTGTCTCATCTATTGTTGTATCTCTTCAATTCAGTGTTCTCTAAGAACAATTCATGTATGTTGGCATTCATTCTAACTACAAGTTTTGGTTTATTTTCAAAATAAAGCAGAAGAAAAATAAAAATAAGTTTTTTCCCCTATAGATGACCTTTGTTGTGTTATTGTTTGATAAGAAAGAGCCATATGTTAGTATGTACCGGGTACCGTAAAAGTCATTGCTGACATAATGTACTTGGGTTCAATCGATAGACATAGTTACACAATGTTCTAACCTTTAATACGTGGTTTTGAGTATTTTGCTCTTAGAAGAAAGTGCCATTGTTGAAAACATCTTAAAATCATTGTTAAATTTGGAAAAATTAACCTGATATGAATATTTTGATATAACCTTTTTTATTTAATAGTCTTTTTTGTAATTATGTCCTTTCGTTCTGAACCCATACATTCTGGTAAAGTTAAGTAGAAACTATGTTGGTACTGCAAGGAATGAAGTGGAAATTGTGGAGACAGGAGCTTACACTGATGTCATCTAATTGAGATGCTGTCGAAGAAAACTGAGGAACAAAACACTAAATACCTTTCACACATACAATATTTTATCAATAATTTATTTTCTAATATTGTTGCTTAACATATTCACACATAATGTATTCTTCTGTCAATAAGTTTAAGTGAAATATTTATACAGCCATGGTACAGTCACAAATATTGCTTTTTTTTAAAATAATTTTTTATTCAAATGTTTAACTATATGTAGGTGCTAAGTGAATCAGTGTATGCTAAATAAAAAAATTTCAAAGATAAGACTACATTAATACTTTAAAAAAAAATTACTAGTAACAGAACAGAGCATAAGCCAATCGATTTAAGAGTGCAGTGGCTTCTCATGACCAATATCAAAACTTTATTTTCCTGCCCAGCACCAAGATTTAAGTTTTCTGTATTTGTTAACTATGACTTAATCATACATCTTGTGGTTGTGTTCTCAAGATTTCTTTGGATATTATATACATGTAGAAATACAATCAGGCTGATATAAACAAATGCATTGTTGCAAGTTATCAGCTAATTGAATGTATCTTGCTGAGCTTAGGAATATTAAATTCCATGGTTTGAGTACATGATTTTCCATGATCATTTGAGATTTTGAAGGATTGTCTGTCCTCACTGTTGGACTAGGAATGTAGGGGTAAAAAAAAACCCTACACAATACTTAACAACATAGTGGGGCCAATGTATCATAGACAATACATATCTTGTGTTATTTACAATAAAATAGTATAAATTTATATTGCACCTTTTAACACACAGTGTAAATGTATCGGTAACATAAGTTTTGCTAACACAGTTTAAAATAATACAAATGTTTTAAAACTTAAATTTATCAGAATACATAGAAAAAATACAATGGACTCAGACAATTTAAAAGGAGATACACATGAACATTTGTAACATCTTGATAGATACTCTTATACATGTCATTTCAGTTCCCGGTCACCAACCCCTGAAAAACCTTCAAGGAGTCGAAGGGGGCGACAAGCTCGCGGGAGGGCTTCTAAACGAGGAGGGGGTAGGCGGAGAGGCAACTATGCCACAAAGTCACGGTCATCCTCTTCTTCATCGGAAGAGGTTGCCCCCAAGAAGAAAAGGCGCAGTACTAATTCAGTCAGCTCTCGGTCAAGGTCTAGGTCACCTCAAATGATATCTCCAGAGTCTACCAGAAGATCTAGTCGACGTGGTGCTGCCAACAAAAGCACCCCAGAGCATCAGCTTGAAGAAGCTGAGGACAAAGCTGTAAGCCAAATAAAAAAGGCTGAGGTTGAAGAAAAGGCTGAGCCACCAGCGGTTCAAGCCAAGAAAAGGCAAAAAATATCGGCTGGGGAGACGCCTGTTGATAAGGTGGTTGAAGAAAGTGCTACCGTATCTCAGGCTGCAAATCTGGCATCTCAATCTGAAGTAGAAATGGTTGAGGTGCCACCTGTCAGTGCAATCCCAGCATCATCAAAAGAAACATCTTCTCCCGTAATGGATACATCTGAACCTCTTAGCAGCAAAGAAGATGAAGTTAATAAATCTGAGGAATTGGAAACCAAACCTCAATCAATCGACAGTGACTCTACCACTGTCAAGGACAATATCCAAGACTTAGCAACTGAAACTGCGTCAGTGGCAGCCACAGAGACTGAATCCCATTCAGAAAAGGATTCAGAGAATCTTGCAGTGAATACCAGTGATAGTGTTAAAGAAACTGAGCCTCAAGCTAAAAGAACAGGAACATCTGAAACATTGTCTGAGAAAGATTCTAGTGAACAAAACAGAGGAGTTCTCAGCAGAAGGTCTTCCTCTAAAAGTCCTTCAGCAGAGAAGTCTAAAAAGAAATCAAGATCATCTTCATCCTCTTCCTCATCTTCCTCTCGGTCAAGGACTAGATCCAAATCACCGAAATCTAAACCAGTCAGATCCCCTTCCTCCAGTTCACAGTCCAGGTCTCGTTCTAGATCTAGTTCGTCAAGCAGTAGCAGCAGTGATTCATCTGGCAGCAGACGTAAAGCAGCAGTCCCAAGAAAAGGCTCTGAGCCATTGAAGTCACCATCTCCTCAACAGGAAATAACCAAGACTGAGGTAGGTCATGTTGTTCACTTCTATAATTATGTCAAACAAGACAAAATAGTTTGTCAAATTTAAATTTCATGAAGAGCTTAGGATGCTACTATTTTATATTCTTTAAAAAAAAAAATTTGAAACAACTATCCTTTTTTTCCCCCAGACCCTGGTTACAAGCCAAAGTGCCCAGATACCTGCTCTTAAAGAAACTGTTAAAAATGATGGTGATAGCAAGTCTAAAAAAGATGTGTCTAGGTTGGTTGGTCTTATTGATATAATTTTGTAATACGGTAGTTAAAATATTGAAATTTTTAGGGCATTATGCTAAAGAAACCTTACAATAATATGTGTATGTAGTTGTGAAAGTGTTGGGCTATAAAGTACATCAAGAAGTATGTGAACATAGGACCAGCCCAACAAACTGCTAAGTTATTGTCTTCATGACCTTTTCATCCTATTTAACTTTGTCTCACTAAACTTAACATGTGAAAGAAACAAATTCTAAACATTTTTTGCTATTTCATTTTTTTTTTTTTCAAGTGATACAAAATGGGCAAATGCTGTGGGTTTTTATATGTTACTGGTACTGTCTCTTTTTATTAAATGTTGCTTTTAACTTTTTTTTTTTTTTCAATTTGACTTTCTCTTTTGAATGAAAGTGTACAGAAAACAAAAGACAGTGATCAGGCTGAGGCACTCAAGGTAACTATTAACATCATGTTCTTTTTAGTGGACTAGACTTAGTTATATATATATATGTATTTGTCTTGTTTTTTTTTTTTGTCACGTTAAAAATATATTAAATAATTGTTTAATAAGTTTGTACTTGACTAGTTTTAAGGAGGAAAAAAAAAAGTACAAAAAAAAACAACTGTCACAACATGTTTCTTTTAGTAATAAAACATAAATAAAAAAAAAAATTTAAAAAAAAAAAAAAAGAACTTTTATTATAGTTTGTTAAATTAAAAAATAATAATTTTAGATGAAATATTTAAACTATTTATAAAAATGTCATTGTGTGTGTATGTATGTCCCCTTACTTGCCTTGCATTGCTTCAACCTGTTAGCTAGATCCAGGCTGAAGACGTCTTGAGATTGTCCCCCCACATGCCTCCCACAGAAATCAACAAATTCAACCAGAACTGGGTGCCTCACCCCATACGGCAGCTTCCTATGTGGCTTACTTGTGATGGCTCCTATCATGAATCCTGTTTGGCGATTTTTACCTCAACACATTCTACTTGTTTGACGAACACTTGAGCAGACACGACACTATGAAACGTGTTTGCTCACTTCCAACGTATCAGTTCATCTTGAACTTTTGAAACCTTTGAACAAAGTGAATTCATAACTCTTCACCAATCTTGAACATGACTTGAACTTACTAATTACGTACACTGTATAGAAGCACCAGCTACAGATGAAGCCTGCGTAAATACTTCATGGACATGTATGAACACTATATTTTTTGTGAAAAGTGTGTTTTGTGATCCTATTAACAAGTGCCTATAAACTTCCTCTACAAATAAACATTTTCTTCTAAATGTTAACAGAGCACTTAAATATAACTGAAGCTCAGTGTTAAAAACTTTTTGGACATTCATCAGCACATTTGCAACTGTCATCAAGTCTTCAGTTATACTATTTCCTATATTGACTTTGACTGCACTCTACAGAGCAACATGATCTTGTTGCAACATCAGTCTTGATTGAAATCAAACACACCAACACCTCTGTCAACCAGTTGACTCCTTGCCATCTCAAGAAATGAATTTTACCTTCCATGTCACTGTCTCACCTCAAGGATGAAGTTTTCTCTCGCAAGTTACGCCTGGGAGAGTTGCCAACACAATCGTCTGTGAATTAAATGAATTACCATCTGTCTGGAAGGCAAAACTAGTCACTGTATATTCCCTTGCAAGGGCAATGGCTGGTGGTATTTGATTATATTTTTATTTTCAAGTTTCAGATACAAGGATATCATGGGCTGTCCCAACTTTTTTTTTTTTTTCTGTTTATCAAAGTAAATGGGGTCTCTTTTTTGTTTTTTGGTATGAAAAAAAGATGAGGGGGGTTGAGAAAGAAAACAATTACTTTAATTATAAGTAATCATAATTGTTTTAAGCTTTCCCCCAATCCATTTTTCTCTCTTCCTATATTGCATCTCCTATTCTTCTATCTCAGCACCAGTACTTAAATACTCAAAACAATTTTTAAATATTCTAAACTATTTTTAAATATTCTTTACTATTTAATGGGGGGAACTTTTTTTTTTTTTTCAAAGGGACCAATCTGGGACTAGGCAACTCTAAACAGAGAAATCTCCAATAGCTGCTCTCTTTTGTTGATATTAGTTGTCCACATGTGGCCTACTATGAGTTGGCTGATTTAATAATGAGAATTATGACTCACTTTTTTTTCTTGTTTTTTTTTTTTTTTATACTTTGCTTGTGCAGGCTCCAGAAGTTGTAGCCCAACAGAGTGCACAAAGTGAAACAGTGCCAGACAAGAGTAGTGATCCAACTGGTAACAGCAAGACAACAGAAAGTCAGTCTAAGAGTTTTTTTTTTAAATTTTAGAGTTATTCTAACATTTGATTAAGTTAATACATATCTTAGAAGACATTCCTTATGATTAGTTGTTCAAAATTCTTCTCCCATAAAAGAAGAAGAAGGTACAGTGAAGAAGGACAAGACTGCTAAGAAGAGGAAATGGGGCTCCAAGACATCTAAAGCTGCCAAGCCAGTTAAGAGAACCACCAGCATTGAAATCTCATCAGATTCGTTAAAGGTATTTAGTGAGTTGATGGACGCAAGTGTTTTAAAGCTTAAAGTCTAACAGAAGTTCTAAGTTGATTAAAAACAACAGCTTATTCTTTCACACTATAAATTTAAATATTAATAATGTCCATAAATTGTACTTGAATACTCTATTTTATTATACCATGATTTGTTTGCAGAATCTGATTGGTGATGTGAAGTTATCTGAGTCTGTCTTTGATATGGACACAGAAATGGTGAATACATTAGACTATGATGACCATGAAGAAGACAGAAGGGATGTGAAAATAAAGAAAATCAATCTACAGGTACCTTTTTACTTACCATTGTACTTCATTTGAACATGACTTCAGTTCAGGACTAATTCTAAGTCTTAACTTTTTGTTGAATATGACAACAAAAAACAACTAAAATACTAATGCTATAGTTTAAAAAACATACAGAATTGTAACACTACTGTTCACATATATTTTGAAAATTCGTCTAACTTATTAATTTATCCACAATCTTTAATCCAGGAATAAGTACTCATAAGTACATAAAGACATATATTTATTGATAACTTTTACTAGTACACTTGAGTGGGTTGCAAGTAGACCTATTGGGGAGAATTGATTCTTAATTGGTAATTTGGAACAGTCTGACTAAAAAAAATGTTTGCTTTCACAAGGTAGGACTTAAAACTGATTAGTTCAGTTAGGCATTCATTGCAATTGAATTTATAATGAAAAGTTTAGCACAGTGTTTCACAAACTTTGGTTCATCATTCCACCAGGCCTAAATAGGTTTTCCATGAACTATTGGAATAATTAATTAGTAGGTCACCATGTGAATGAACCTCTCTTTAAAAAAGAAGCATTGTTCCTCTAAATGCTCAAAATGTGCGAAGTGTTACATTAAGGAAAAAATTTGGGATACACTGGTTTAGCATATCAAATTTTTATTTTGCTATATATTTATTCATTGTTTTTTTTGTTTTTTTTTTGCTCTGAACCCAGTCCCCAGAATCAGATGATGGAAAGGAAGAGCTGAGTCAAGATGTGAATCCCACAGAAGATATCAGAATCATGGAGTTACAAGATGATGATCTTAAGCAAGAGTTGCAGGCCTCTGAGGAAACAGACAAGAAGATTGTCAAACTTGAAACAAGCAATGAAGAAGAAAAAAAGAGACTTAAAAAACTGAAAAAGAAGAAGGAGCTTCCTGAGGAGATAGAAACAGCCAAGAAGGAGAAAGCAGTGGAAGTTGAAAATAAGGGTAAGTCAAAATTAACAGTAAAACACAATTGTTTCTCAATGGAAAATTTAGAGAAATCATGTGTAACATAATAATAAATTTCCATTTAACTGTAGACATGAAAATCCTTTTATTTTTTTTTTTAAAGTTGTGAGAATTTTTATCATTTTTTTACTGCCCACAAGGCCATATTCATAAATTCCTGTCACTCAAGGACACAAAGAAGTTATTCTTTAATAAGTGGCTGAAAGCTACTAGTATCCCATTCCCATGGAGGAAATAAATAATGGACTGGATGGAAAATATTTAGAAGTTGGAATTTTGAATTTTAAATTTTTTTTTGTTTCCTTCCAGCATGGGTAGGAGAACTTCTTCTTTTCAGATTAGCCCTCTAACTATTAAATTGAAAACATTAAAATGATTTTGACTTAACTCTTTCTCCCCTGACTGACGATACCAACGTTGATTCTATCAAAATGTGATAAATAATTACGGAGAGAAAGAGTTAACAATATTTTTTGTGTGTGATAAGCATGAGCACAATGATGGTTTAAGTTTGAAACACGAGTGTTCTCATTGTGGGTTGGGGTGGAGCTGTGTCTGCTTAGATCATGATTTGTGTAAGCCAGACCTTCTTGGTGCATTTAGTAACAAAACAAAAAAAAAAAAAGAGAAGCAAGGGAAAACAACAACTATGAAAACTGGATCAAAGAATGGATAGCCCTCACATTGTGTAACCCTAAGTGTTAATAATTAATGTAAGATTTGAATATTCAGAGTTGTTGGTCATATTGGTTACAGTTATATTATAGCTAGGTATATTTTATTCTCAATGAGACAGTTTATTGGTACTGTGACTGGTGGTGTTGTCTATGAATTGTCTTGATAGTTTTGTTTGACTTGATGACAGGCAAGCGCTTATTATGTATTTTACTTCTTACCTGAAATACCCGAAGACTAAATACTGGAATATTTAAACTGATACGGTAAGGAACAGGCCAATGTCGCTAGGCCCATGAACAAAATATATGTCTTTACTACTTGCAGTCTTCAAAATAACTTAGTTTAGTCTCTTGGCTAAGTCACTTAGTTCAGTCTTTAGGTTTAAGTCATTTAGTTCAGTCTTTAAGCTTAAGTCATTTAGTTGTCTCTTGGCTAAGTCACTTAGTTCAGTCTCTAGGTTTAAGTCTTTATCTCCGTAATTATTTTCCACATTCTGACGGAATTATTGATTTCATCCGATCGGAGTGCACTAATATGTTATAGTTAAAATGGTATAACTTTTTTATTTACAATCATAGAATTATGTTTTTGATATGGAATTAAAGGAAAATGAATGTTCTTTTTAGATATTGCAAAATGAAGTGTATAAATTGAAGTAGTATTTTTATTTTGTTTTATGAAAAGTAAAAATGAAAATATGAAAACTCACCGATGGACGATAAAAAATTTAATCCAAGTCACATAAGAAGATCATTTCTATTCCTAACTGCATATAATGCTATTGTTTTATAATCCTGATTCATATTTTCACAAAATAAAACCACTAAAACAATAGAAAACACATGAACTACAAAACTATAGCACATTATCCAAGGTCACCACCATTAAAATTTTATGAGAAAAAAATAATAACTTGCAACATTAAGTTCCAGTCAGTAGATCTAGATTTACTGGATGGAATAAAAAAATTGCTTTCTGTTTTAATACCCATCTCTGCATTTTTCCAACTTATTTAAACAGGTCTAGATGTATTATTTGTGCTAATATATTTAGTTTTAGAAGGGGGTGTAGCAGGTTCATCAGCTGATGAATTATCAGATTCAGATCTAGAGTTCTAGATCTAGATTCTAACACTTACACTGGCACTAAACTATCACTATCAGAATCAATATGATCAGATAAAACAATATCATTTCATCTAGATCTAAATCAATAAGGTCCCTTACTTGTTGATCTGAATATAATATAGATCTACAAGTTTTAGTAGATCGACCATCAGATGGGCCAGCTTCAATTTCCATTTAAACACACACAAAAAAAAAGACGACTTTCAAAACCCTCTCTACAATTAAAAACATGCTGAAGGAAGTAAACGAACTCTTCTGCAAGCGGAAATCACGTAGATTTAGAATATAAGCATTTAAAATTATTAACCAAGAATAGGAACGAAATAAAGATGTTTTACTGCACCGACGACATTATCGTCGCTTAATCGGCTTTTACAAAAACGACCGACGACATTGTCGTCGCTTGGGAGATAAAAGAGTTAAGTCATTTAGTTCAGTCTTTAGGCTTAAGTCATTTAGTTGTCTCTTGGCTAAGTCACTTAGATCAGTCTCTTGGCTAAGTCACTTAGATCAGTCTCTTGGCTAAGTCACTTAG
>JADKLZ010000167.1:25137717-25156323 GCA_021533235.1 Biomphalaria straminea
TACTATTTCAATTAAAATACATTCTGAAAGCAATTCCCTTTTCAAAAGTTTCACAATCTACACCTAAAATCTTGCCTAATTAAGTTTTTTGAAATTAGCATTTGCTGCAAGCTAGTTGATCTTCTTGTCCAGCCCATGTAAAAGAAGAACTGGTATAAAAAAAAACTAAATGTAGACACATTTATACAATACGAAAGATAATAAATATATTCAATCTAAGATACCTTTAAAATCTTTTTCTGGACCAAATCTTTTGTTTACACTAGCTAAAGTTGTAGTGAAGCTATTTTTGATATACCATATATAATTACAAAGCAAACAATTTCAACATTGGTCTAAGCAAGCTTTTTTTTTTCAAAATGATCAATTTCATGAAACTATTGAGAGTGATGAAATTCCCCACCCCATTACTATGATGTGTTGTATAATAATGATAAGAAACTTACACTCTATAACTATTTCAATGGTAGCACACAAAGTGTGAACATTTCCCAATGGATTAAGTTTAAATAAACCAAAGAAACTGAACTTTTTATTTTCTCCCTATATTGAGATATGTGGTTTGTTTGTTTTTCAAAACTGAAACAAATTAACATAAAAACCCCATTTAAACCTAGAACCTGAAGACACTAAAAACACTTACTACTTTGTAAACAGTATCTCTCTCCAGAGCAACTTTTTCTGCCTGAAACACAATTCAGGAAAATGTGAAATTGGTTGGTCATTTTATGTTTATTTCAATCAAACAAAACCCCTATTTATACCTAATCTCACTGGCCTATATCACTATTCTAAAACATCCAGACAATTTAAGATTTAATCCTGAATTTCCTTCCTCCAACCCCTTTTCCAAACTTCTTTGAACATGTTTTTTTGTTTAACTTCATGTCAATAGTACTCAGCTAATAGCACCCCCTTGAGGGACAGGGATGTGTGTTTCTGCCCTTTTTAATCTATAAGAGTTGCAATAACATGGATGCTGATATGAGTAAAATGCAAACAGGGAGGTATTTGTATAACCTAGCTTTGTACCTTCATGGAGATACATAAGTAAAGTAAAAGAGTAAAGTTTCCCTTTCAGACCTTGTGGTCTATAGGGCAGATGATGTAAAGGTCATCTGATTTTGTGGCCCACGGTTAACGAGGGTGTCATGTGGCCAGCACAACGACCAACCGCCTTTACTTTTCCCCAACTATTGTCAGGTACCCATTAGAGCTGGGTGGACTCAAGGGCGCCTGAAAATCCCGAAATAAAAATCCCAGTCTTCACCAGGATTCGAACCCGGGAAGTCAAGCGCTTTACCGCTCAGCCACCACGCCCTCTTTGGAGCTACATAAGGGCAAGGATAACAGTGATGAAAAACATGTTTGCCTTGATGTAAAGACAGTTGTCATGATGGTCCTAAGTTGAAAACCCACTCCCCCTGTCATCCCCTAATGTCCAATAGGAGGTTTGGGTTATCATATCTTAATCTTAAGCTGCTTCCTTAGGGGAAGTCTGAAAGCAGTCAAATCACTGCAGCACTGGTAAGTAGCTTAGGCAGTCTATTAGCTTCCACAACCATCTAATAATTTAAAAGCAGATTAATGATGCCTTAAATATTGCCTAAGATTCTTTTGACTGAAACAGTCCTGCTCAAGATTGGAAGATTGCAGTATTTAAATAGTGCCACTTACTACTTTGATCACGTTGGCCAACTGCTCCTGAGTTATCTTCTCCTTGTCTTCCGACAGTTCTATAGCTTGATGAAGGACGGCCATTTTCTGCTGAGTTTGTCTGGAATGAAAACATTTCAGTGTCTAAGTGCATTGTCAGTTGTATGACCAAATAGCAGGTGCCAATAGAACTTAAAGGTCATGTCAGAGCCAGCCTTAAGGAAGTGCTTAGTGTGTGACCACACAGGCAAAAGAGTAAAAGTAAAAGAAAAAGGCCCTTTACTGACCTTAGGGTCAATAGGGCAGATGATGTAAAGGTCATCTGTTTCTGTGGCCCATGGTTAACAAGGGTGTCATGTGCCAGCACAACAAACACTAACCACCTTTACTTTTCCCAAACTAATGTCAGATACTCATTAGTTCTGGGTGAACTCAGAGGTGCCCAGAGATCCCAAAGGTAAAAATCCCAGCCAAACCCAGTTCAGTTCAGAAGCCAAGTGCTTTACCGTTCAGCCACCGTGCCTTTAGGCAAAAAGTGCTAAAAAAAATAATTTCAAATGCATTCCTGTACCTCAGAATGGCAGCTAGGGCTTAACCAAAGAAAGTGCAGGGGAGAGCAGTTGTTAGAGAGCAAGTGGAGATAGATTGGTCAAGCCCTTAGAAAAGATACCAACAACAGAGCTAGATAGGCCTTAGAGTGGAACTCCTATGGCACAAGACATACAGAAGGACCAAAAAGAAAGTGGTGCTGCAGTGTGCTAGATGAAGCCGAGAGGACAGGAAAGACCTGGTAAGACATTAAAACAACTAGCAAGAGACAGTGGAGTGTGGCGTGTTTTTTACTGAGGCCCTATGTTCAACGAGGAACGCAAAGGAAAAATGATGAACATTTTATAAATGTATTCCTTTTTCCAGAAAAAATAAATTAAAATAAATATTTGGACAATAAAAGAAAAAAAAAAACAACTACAAATTGAGTGATTCTGTAAAAGATGAACAATGCTAACCAACTTACTTGATTGACTTCTGCATGGCCTTCATTTCTATCTTTAATCTTTTATTCTCTGCTGTCAGTTCAATGATGTGCATGGCTTGTCTCTTTCTTTCTTCTTCTGAGGCCTGCAGAACAATTAAGATAAAATAAATAAGTCAACAGACAAATATTTTGTCTAACTAGTGAAACACTTTTTATTCACTCACGTTATGCTGTTTACTCTGAGAGGGAAAAAAACAACCTCACAAAGGTACAAAACTGTATGAGGTTGCTCTTCATCAAAAACTTGTGATTTTCAGTATTAAAAATCTAAATACAGCACATTTTCCAATATCCTGAGAATTTACATCTGTGCAAAAAATAGAAGGTACTAGAAAATTCCTTATTACCATTTGTTAGGTACTTCCATGCTGTGTCCTATTCTGATAAGTCAAAAGGAGGCAACTCTCAAAAAATAAAATCAAATAGCAAAGGCAAAAGGTCAACATTATACAAGTTAGTTGACCCAGGTAGCGAATGACGAACAAGAAGTTTAATAATAATAATGAAAGGAACTGTTGAATGTCATCAAGCTAAATCTCTATGTTCATAAAACCAGCCGCTCTACAAAGCTGTCAAAAGTAGTCTGTTTACATTTCGCTATTCTTCCTAAAACCCTAGTCATGTTTTTACTCGTCACCTCATTGTCTTATGTTTTACTCTGTAAACTGTATCTCTCTCCAGAGCAACTTTAAAAGTTAAAAAATTAAAACTTTCCCATTTTATAAAACAAATAACTAATTCCTATTTATTTCATAACAACTATCTTTGTATTTTGTTTATAATTTCTGGGTAAATCATTAAAAAAATATGGCAGACATATTGATGCCTCTTCTAAATGTAGATAAAGCTTTAACGATTATAGTGTGGCTCTCACTTTTCTTTTTGCATAGTGGGAATCAAACATTATAAATATTAAAGAATAACTTATTTTTAGGTTATCAATATTAAATGCTGGTAAAAGAGTTAGAGTTTAGATCTAGACATCTAGATCTAGTAACTAATACAAAACTTGTGTGTTTATAAGGCTGTACCTTTAAAAAAAATGTTTAAACTTCTCATTGCCTAAATTGTGCAACTAAGAACACATAATCCTTGTTTAGACACTCTCGTTGATCTGTGGATATGACTTCATTTCATCTTTTTAAAAGGAAAAACTGAAGCTTCTAATTCATAAACAGCCAAAAGTTGATATTTTCTAATCATTGTAATTAAGCAATTCAACAATCAATAGTTAATAACAGTGGCATAGCTATGGAGTGGGGGTTAAGGGGCCTCTCTTTAGGGGCCCCTGCATTTTGACATTTGACATGGCATAATGGCATAAAATTCAATGTTAAAAAAAAATTTCAGACCCTTATTTGGGAACCCCTCATCAAGTGGGTGGTTTTAATTTGGACCCCCACCCCCTCCTCTCTCACAACCTAGCTAAGCCACTTGTTAATTAAAGTGTTGAACTGAAAGAAACTGCAACTCTACCTTTAGTTTTATATTGACTGCTTCAATTTCCTGATCACATTTCTCTTTCTCCTCAGTCAAACATCTGAAAGTCAAAACATTTCATAAGTTTTGTTAGAACTCAGCTTCCTTACATACAACTGACATACAAACTTACATACAACTTACATACAACTGACTATGTTGTCATCAATTTTTGTGAAAATATGAATATATATAATACATACATTTTTAATTTGGTCGAGATCTAGCTATTAGAGGCTTTTCTACTGGAAGTAAGTTTTCAATTTTAACTTACATAGATTTATAAAACAAAATAGTTTTTGGTTTTATAAATATTCATTTGTGTTATATAAAAAGAGGCATGCATTTTTCTTTAACTCTATACCAAAAATAACTTTTTCTGATAACAAACATGGAGAGGGCTCAGCATATCTACAAAACTGAAATTTTACAGTGTTGCAGTCCTTCTCTAACTTTTGCATGCTTTAGAGTCTTGGACTTTATATTCCCATCAAATCAGAGAACTCCACCACCTCCTCAACAAGAAATATTCTCCAAGGGAATCAGTTTGAACATATACCAGATTTTACAACTGACACAGATGAACAGTATCCATGCCACACTAACAAGTTCCCAACTAGGATGGTTTGAACCTGTAGTCTGTATGAACATTGTCTTCCCAAGACAAACTTTTTTTTTTATGGGAGCATTGTGCTGGACAGGGCTCTCAAGGGTTAACATTAACACAAGCGATGTGAAGACACTCTTTAAGAGTTCCCTTCTTCTTCTAGCCAGCTTTTTGCTGCTGAGCTGTCAGCTCTTTTACAGACTGTGCCAAGGAAAAATAGTGTGCTGTTCTCTTCAGTTGTTCAACACTGCCATACAGGGTGTTGGTTATGTTGGGCTGTAGTGGTAGTAGGGTCTGCCTAAGGTGGATTAGGAAGGGGCATTCAAAGAGGATATGGTTTATGATTCATAAGGATGGGCACAAAGTCTACAAAGTATGTGGGATTTATTTTGATAATTTATATATCAGAGTTCCCTCAAAGAATGTGAAATTGACAATCTACAACCTGGAAATGCTAAATATAGTTGCTCCTCTGTGCGTGAAGCTGTGAATGTCAGTATTCTGAGATACAAGTCTAGGAGACAGCAAAGAACCCAGATCACAAAAAAAAAAAGAAAATAAAGCTGAGTATCAAAGAGGGCAACTCTGTAACAGACCCAACCTTCTTTTGCCTTGTGTGTGGCCACCTTTTGAAGGCAAAAATAAGACTCCATATCCATCTTCAAGTTCCGAGATTGTGCTCATCTTCACTATTATTATTATTTTCAATGGTTATGAACTAATTATAAGATTTACATGACCACATAATATTTTATAACATTTTACAGAAAAGAAGAGCTGTACATATCTGCCCCATACAGAAAGGAATTTTTGCACTTTAATACATTGTCTACATTAAGCATACAAAATTTGATAGGAGCACATGCAGTAACAATAACATGAACTATCTGTTAGTAAAGTGTCGAGGTGTTTGTGTGTTATACCTTTTAAGGTCCGCTATGGTGTTGATGTGTGTGTGGACATCTACTTGTGAGCCCAGTTCAAGGGTCATCTGATCATGCTTGTGCTTGAGCTCACGGAATCGAACCCTCAACTCTTCCAGCTGGCGATCAGTGTCAGCTTTCTCAGCCTCACTTAATGAAACTTTCCTTGACATTCTAGAAACTATAAAACAAAGTATAGAAAAAAGTAAACTTCAAGATGGAAAATGACTTAGCTTAGCAGCAGATTTTACATTGACTACTCAAAGACTGGATTGAAATAATAGCAGGTTTATATGTGTGAGGCCCATCCATTATTTGAAGTTTTCACATTACCTTGGGTTATATGGCCCCCATTTAGTCGTGAAACGACTATTCCATGAGATGAATGCCAGGGCTTTAGTTATCATTGGAATGATGTCACCCACTCATCATTCCATGCAACAGATGTATACAAAGGAGTGGCAAGTGCCAATACAGTTTGGGGTCAGTGGCAAGGCAGGCTCTGCCAGGGAATCCTGCAAACTGCCTAAGGCCTAAGGGTTGCTATGTTCTGAGTTTTCCTACCGGTTGACTCCCAAAGCCTCACCCATGATTGGATATAGCTGCAAGGCAGCAGGGGTTTGAATTCAAAGTTTTCATTCTCATGGGTGGGTAGCCAGCCAAGGTTAACAAGCCCCTCCTGCCAGAAGCTTACTGGTTTAGAAATCAGTTCTCTGCTTCCCACCTCCTCTGAACCACACGTGAAGGTCAGAAGTTGGATTGGCAGTCAGAGTACTGAGTCACATAGGTGTGACTGGCAACACTATTGCAGACTCTTTGGCCCACTGTGGAGGGTAAATTCCATCCATAAAACAGGCTGTGAATTTTCATCATGCTCTGGCTATAATTAAGAAAATAGAAATGGAAAAGTGGTTTGAGTGCTGGGACAAGTCTCAAAAAGCCAGTCTGCGAGCCCATGAGGCGCCCTGACCGCACTTCCCCATGGTGGAGGCTGCCCAGCCCTGAGCAAGCTATTATTTTGATTCATGGTGCCCCCGCTGCAGGGAAGAAGTGGAAACCGTGCCTCATATTCTGACTTCCCCAGACTTGCTGACCTGCGTCTTGACAGGTCTGGGAAACAAAATATTCTCGACCCGTATGGTGACATTTTTGCACTATGCAAGACAGCAGAGTTTTTGTCCAGGGCTTTTGAAAGAGAGGTTTTGAGCCTCTCAAGCCCTCACTCAAATGGAGTTTGATGATGATGATAGGGTTGCTGTGACAGTGTTACAGATTCTCCATAAATTAGTGAGTGCTGGTTATAATATAGTTATTTTGTTATAGTATCCCCTCAAAGGGTAATATTGTGTACTTACTTTCAGCCATGTGTGCATTATGGATGTCCCTAGACTTGTTGGCCTGCACCTCCAGCTGTTCTAGTAGCACCTGGTTTTCTTCCAAGACAGACCTGGCTTGCTCCTGGAGTTGTTGCCTAGTTGGATCAACACATTCAAACAATAGGTTAATGCAACTGAAGCAGAGCTAATTACTAATAAGTAATTAGACCTATGTCAGAAAAAAAATGCCCTTGTCCTTGTCTATGTCCTTACCATTCTGACCTGTCCCCAGGACCCCCTGATATCCTCAGTCGTTCATTTTCTTTCAGAATTTCTTCAGTTTTTTTCTTGAGAGTTGCCAGTTCCTTCTGTATGAACCAACATTTTATAAAAATCATTATTACATTTTTATTAGAAAAAGTTAAACTTGATAATTAACATATGTTGAATGGAAATATTTAAATATTTAGAAGCAAACTTCTATCTAAAAAGACAAAAAAAATAAAGTAAATCATTTACAAAACCATCATCAGACCAGTAGTTATATATACCAGTGAAACCTGGACACTGACTAAAATCACAGAAAATCAGCAAAATACTTGGGAAAGAATAATCTTCTGAAAAATGTATGGTGCCATGGAGGATTTGTAGTAACCAAGAAATATACCATATATATGTAGACCCCTTCATAGTGATAGAAATAAAAAGGAACAGAATATGTTGGACAGGTCACCTTGAAAGTATGCAAGAGAACAGGAGCAAAGATTGTTCACAGACCAAAAGGCAGGTGTCCTCCATGGACTGTAGCCCCACAAGGATGGACAAAAGAGAGCCCTAATAAAAAGAAATTGCACACAAACTCTTATAGAGTAAGTGGAATTCAGTTCAGGCTACATGGTAAGGTGCCAAAATCAATTGGCACTCTGTTAAACGATGTGCCTTAGCTTAGCGGTGCTTAGCTTCCCAACGTTATGTTTTACAATCATTAACCTTTTTGTAGAACATGAGTTGTAATACATTACTTAACCTACCTTGCACTCAATAAGAACTTGATCTTTAGCTTCAAGTTGGTCATCATAGGCAAGGAATAAAGGAGCCAGGTATTTGGTGCTAATCTGATTAAAGTGTTTAAAAAAATAAAACTGTATAAAGTACTAAATGCTGCTAGTATGAACATTTGCAACAAACATCATTAAACAAACTAAGTAACTTACTATTGTAAATTTCACTTTTTAATTAAAAGAAAAACTGTGATATGAATGTAATATGTGCTATCAAATAAAGTGTTTTACTCTATCATGTAGTGTTATGTGTAATGTACAGATAATAAAGATTATCATTATCATAGTTATTTATAGTCTACTGAATAAGGCTTTGATGCTATAAGAGAATAACATAAAGTCAGAAGTGAACATTTACCAGCCATGATGGCACAGGACCTTGTGGGGGAAGACCATGAACTTCAATTGCCTGCAGAAATATAAAAACATATGACTTTTGTTGTAATAGAATGTTTCTAATAGAAAATACATTTATTAATAAATAATTATCAATGAAATAACAAATTATTACATAAAAAATACATAAGAATTAATTTATGTCTATATGATATCAATAAATATTGGAAAAAAAAAGTAAAAAAAAAAGTATTAGGATTTCTTATAAGAAATGTTTACAAACCTAATAAAAACATAAAGCTATAAATGCTATGTAACAGTGGAGGCTTTAAGGGGTGGCGAGTGGGGCAACTGCCCACAGGCCCAATGCCTTTAGAGGGACCCACAATAAAGAGAATCTTTTCTCTCCACCATCCCATAGTACAAATTATTATTAATGGCCCTGACATGCCTCTGTATGTAGACTAATTCTACAATAAGTATTCCCTGACTGAGTTGCCTTAATTCAATAAAATCTAAAAAGACTAGAACAAACCTAAATAAGAGCTGTGCTGTATATCACAATTGAATTCCCTTACTTAATCATAAATTTAAATCATCAGTAAATTTCTAAACTTTTACACAGTCAAGGACAGAAAAAAAAAATCTTTTTTTGTCAAAGACAAAAATAAGTTAGACCTGTTTAACTTGTGCACTGTCAACAGGTCTATATTTAGCTTCCATCTCGCTGAGTGCCACATTCAAGCGGTGAACTGTAGACTTCAGGGTCTCGTTCTCATCTTTCAGTTGTCGATGTACATACAACTCCTTGGCACCATCTACACCTAAATACATTTGTAAAAGATAGAAATGATGGCTACTTTTTCATTGCGCTAATTTGCCATTATGAAACAAAACAAAAAAAAAAAGTAACGTTTCAGGTGAAAGTAATAAAATTCCTTTTCCTCATGGAAATTAAATAAAAAATATATACAAAATTCATAGGCTTATAATATTCAAGATTGTTAAACTATTATAACTGAGAAAGGGTTGTTGTTTTTTTTTTTGCATCACTATAGTAAACATAGACGGAAGTCAATGAATCCATAGCTAGCAGTTACTTTATGTGGATAAAAAAACAACTCAGTTCCACCAGCCCCTACTCTTTGGCAAAACAAAGAGATTAGTTTGCATCTCAATCACTGAATGGTTGTCAGCCATAAACCGGGTGGTGCATGTTGCTATAAACTTGTATTGTGTTATGTTGCCCGGGTAATGCTGCCCTGCCTCATCGTGGCGCCCGGGTGGAAACGGTCATATGAGGGGACGACTAGACCAAATGGGTAGCGAAACAAGGCTCCTGTGGGAGTGCCTAAGAACTCATGAGAATGAGCTCATTACACTCGCAGGGATGTAACAAAGCTCTCGCAAAGACCTGTCACATCCAGGCGCCGTCCCTCAAGGGTTCGTTTCATGAATGTCGAAAACCCCCACGGTCGGCCAGGTACAGTAAAGGAAAACGAGGGGGGAATCCAGTGGTGCGGCCTTCTGCCGCGTGTAGCCGGCGAGCCAGGAGAGTCTGTGTCTATTGGCAGTGAACGCAGTAAAAACTCAAGTTTTACCCCTGAGTCTCACCCCCCGTCGAACAGGATAGCGGGTCGGGGGAACCTGCAAATGTCCATTTCAGGCTGGTGAAGGGGAGCTTTTGTTCCCTTTTGCTGGCCTTGGTGTTCCAAGTACGCAGTACAACACCAGTATGACTCTTTAAGATGTGTTATGTTGTGAAAATGTATGTCTTAAAAACAAAACGTTGGTAGGAATTCTAATAAGGCAGATGACATGAGTTGGAAAAAACGATAGGGTGGATAATTCTTTCTCAAGTTACATACTCTAGTGTATGCTACAAGCTATACTAAAGTAAAGCTCCCCTTGAGGACCTTGTGTTACATAGGGGAGATGATGTAAAGGTCATACTGGTTTAATATTACTACTGGTTTAATATCTCAAAAAACTTATATATGAAACAAAAAACATTTCTTAAACAAAACCTAAGGTAAGTAATAAAACATTTTAAGCTAGACAATGTTGCATCAAAATAAATGACAACACTAAGTAACTGTAACCAAAAGTTTAGAAAATAGCATAAGTAGTAGTTCAGTTGATTTTGTGTAACGCTATAATTATCTTAATTCACTGTTTTAGCTCGGTGGCTGAGTGTTAAAGCGATTGGCTTCCAAACTGAGGGTCCTGGGTTTGAATTCTGTGATTTTTAATTACGGGATCTTTTGACCATCTGGGTCCATCCAGCTCTAGTGGGTGCCTGACATTAGTTGTAGAAAAGTAAAGGCAGTTGGTCATTGTGCTGGCCACACCAGACCCTCGTTAACCGTAGGCCACAGAAACAAATGAACTTTACATTTTCTGCCCTATAGATCGCAAGGTCTGAAATGGGAACTTTACTGTTTTAGTTCCAGTATGCACATTGCATTGAAAAACCCAGATCTTAAGAGATAATGATGGACGACCCATCAAACTAAAATGAGGTCACAAAATCCATGTTTTAAAAAGATGGTTTTAGACTACCTCTAATTTATATTTAAAAAAAAAAGTATGAAATACTAAAAACAAAAACAATTGCAGAAATTGAGAGGGAGGAAACCCAGGTCTTACTTCCATCCCTTATAGCCTCTGCCACATCTCTTAGAGAATGAATTTCTGAGAGTAATTCTTCATTGTGAGCTTTTAGTTCCAGGACCTCCATCTCACTACCTCTGGGAGTCCTGCTCTGCAGAGATTGTCCACCTGAGGAAAATCCACAAAGAAAATCAATTTTACTGTTCCAAATTAAAAAATCAACAACAATTTTATATGTAACTGCTATTTGGATTATGCTCAAGCAAGCATGACTAAAGAGAGAAAAAAAAAGTTCTTAATTATGGTTATCGCCTTTCTGAATATTTTATAAATGTAGTTGTCAGTCAAATTGCTACGTTTATAAAAACTATAGCCTTGTCTTTATTGCATTACCCTTGTAAAATTTTTTGCAAATTTAACCAGCTCATAACTAAGTCATTTTCATTCATTTTTATTTTTGCAAAAATTATTTTTTCTATGGATACTTAGATTATCAAAAAGATTTGCTTCTTCCTCTTTTAAAGTTAAATAAAATATTAATTAATTTTTTTTTCACAAATATTAGCAAACACAAAATTATGAATTTTTATTAATTCTAGAAATTTACAGTGTATTTACCAAAGCCTTCTTAACAATAAGCTTTCGATTAAAGATTGTCTTTAAATTTTGTAAATGAGTTTGTCTAGATTTATTCAAATAATGAACATAGAAACATCAAGAAATTATTAATTAAGCCAAAAAATAAAAAAGACATAAAAATTTAATTATTTTTTAATAGTTAAAATTATGTTAAGACTTTTATATCTATATATTTTAGAACTGATATTAATTTCAAAACAAGGCATATCAGATTGAGATTTAAACAAATATTATTTATATATTTTTATATTTTTTTAATAAAGCGGTACAATAATTTTGAGTGTAACTAAAGTCATAATGCATAGAAAACTAGTTATTAGAAAACAATGTATTAGAAAATGCTTGATTAAGAAAAATGTTATAACTGCTAATGAATCATTAGCAAGATTGTTGTAAGATTAAAAAAATTATGATTACAAAATATTTGGACGTTTTTGAATCTCTCTGCAAAAATGTTTTTTTTAAGCTTCCATAAAACTTATAAAAATGTTTATTGTATATATTTATAATTACATAATTACATTTATAGAAGAAAACATCATAGAAAATTCAGAAAGGGGGGGGAACATAAATGGTGTTTGAAAAATAAAATTAATTAACAACATATATGAAATTATAAAAACGATGTTGAGGAATGGCTACAAGTTAGGAAATAGATTAAAAACATTTTGAACATTTTAAATATATGTAGTTTAAAAAAAAAAGTTTTTAGGAACAACCCTAAATTACCATCTTATACACTACAGACATTCAGTGGCGTACCGAGGGTGCCAGGCGCCCGGGGCGGCATAGTCTGTTGGCGCCCCCCCCATTAGTATGCGTAATTTATATTTGCATAAAAACAATCATCAATCAATAAATTAACATTTTTTTATTGTAAACAAAGTTAATGAACAATCTGAAGCAACATTAGCCATTTCTTATAGAACTACTTTTCGTGATCTTGCACTAGCAAAGTTGTCAATGACATCATCAAAATTAATTGTTTCGACCAGCTCCTTTTCTATGCTTAGCAATGCCAAGTCTGACAGACGCTCCTGACCCATTGAAGCTCTCAAAAAAGTTAAAATGATTTTTAGTTTACTAAAAGAACGCTCACAGCTAGCAACTGACACAGAGATTGTCAGCATAATTTGCAAAGCAATTCAAATCGATTCGCAAGTTTGGAAATATGTCATTGCCATATGAAATAATAAATGAAAGTAATTCTAATGGGCTGGTTGGGGTAGCATCTGGCTGGGTTTTCAGCAACATACTGCAGTCACTGATTTCTACGAACAGTTCAGTTCCATCGATATCAGTTTTATAAAAGTCAGCCAGCGTAGCACAGTGCTGTTGAATATCATCAGAGGTATCATTAGCAAACAATTTGCTGATGTTGAATAGAAATCCAAACTTTTCATCTAACATCTTCAGACGACTAAATCGTGTTGTCATCTCCTGGATTAGTCTATCAATAACTGATTTCATAATGCGAGTTATTTCTTCAACCGCACCGAGTCCTGCATCATGAGCATTTTCACCAGGCATCTGTTTTTGACGTTTAATTCTTCCTTCTATCCTAATTCCCAATTTTTCACACAGAACTTTAGCTGCATTGACTGCAGTGATGCAAACATCTTCTTGAATGCTACTTAGCCGTTGCTGCAGTCCTTCTAAATCCAGTGCTGCGTCATGGAAATTCATTGATGGATCTTGCAGTCGTTTTTGAATCCGGTCAATTTTTGACAAAACTGCATGCCAGAAATCAAGTAGAGTGATGAAATTGAAATTCATCACATTTTGAAGCAAACTGTATGCATCAGTCTGAGTCTCACTAGTTTAAGTACCATCTTCATACAGGTTTTCTAACAGCTGTAAAAATCCATCAAACTGTTCGTGGATTGCATTCACCGCATCTTGTCTTGCACTCCAGCGTGTTGAACATTCTCTCTTCAATGTAATTCCAAGCAATTCTTTCATTTTCTCCCATCGAACAGTTGAAGCACTGAAAAAAACGTACATTTTCTCAACTGTACCAAAAAATGTAACAACAACTGGATCCTGTTTTGCAGCATGTAATCCAGCTAAATTCAAGCTACGGTTGTTACAATTAACAAACGATGCTTGAGGATTTCGAATGGCAATTCTTTGTTGGAGTCCGGACAGTTCTCCTGCCATTACAGCTGTGTCACTAATAATACCCATTTTGGCGCCCCCTACTCCCCGGCGCCCGGGGCAGATGCCCTCCCCGCCCCTCTCCCCCTCAGTATGCCACTGCAGACATTCCTTCAAAAAAAAAAAAAGATAATTATGCCTAATGCATATCCATATGTTAATCTAGTCTTGCAGATTCATGCCAAGTGATTGGTTTTCCTGGCTGACTCAGGCAACCCATTTCATGCCCTTATAAAGCAAGGAAAGAAGGAGCACCTTACTTATTTGTCCTAGCATGTTGTATACAAAAAAATGTCTTTATCGTAGTCTCTTTTATAAGTATTTTATTAGGTTATGTTTTTGTATTTGTAATTTATGGTTCATTGCTTTTTTGTATTGTTGCTACTTTGCTTTTTAGTCTTTTGACCTCAAGTGCCTCTAAGAATAATGTCTAAATATTTCTAAGGTATTTTTATGACCTTTTTTACTGGCTACAATCAACTCTTCCACAACGCTGTTATCCAGAAGGATGGGTTTCTTAGCATCTACTTTGTCTTGAGGATGAGACTCCATCACCATGGACCCTTGCACTGCCTTCTTGCTGCTTCTTGTCACAGGGTCAGTTATGCTAATGAGCTCTGGGCTCCTCCCTCCCTCATCTTCATCTACACTGACTATAAAAGAGGGTCAGAGCAGAACATGGGCAGAGAATCAACAGTAAGCACAAGTTAAACAAAAAAAATAAATTTACTGTTACATCTAAATCAAATGATTGTCAAAATATGCATACAATATTTTAGTCAAGGGGGTGCGATAGCTGAGTGGCCCAGCACTTGAGTTCCAATCTTGGTGAAGACTGGACTTTTGAATTTCAGGATTTTAGGGCACCCAACTCTAATGAGTACCTGAATTGAGTCGGGGAAAGTAAAGGCGAATGGTCATTTTGCTGGCCACATGACACCCTGCTTATTTACCATTGAACAAAGAAAGAGATGACCTTTACATCATCTGCCCTATAGTATGAAAGGTCTGAAAATGGAACTTTACCTTACTTTTTTTATTTTGATTAAGTCTTTAAAAAGAAAATAGCATTGTAAAACAACATTGAAAGCTGATGTCAAAAGAAATTTTTAAAAATTTCCAGAAAAAAGGAAAAAAAACTAAAATTTGTCATTCCATTTGTCTAAAAACATTTTTCAATTTTGACATTATTTTAGTCAAATGGAGATTTTTGCAAAAAAATTTCAATTCTTAATAATGTCAAGAACAATATGCTAAAAATAACTGTTGCCAGCCTATTGAATAATAGAATTAGTTATTGAAACAAGCCAAACAGCTTAAAAATATGATTCTTCAGGGCTGAAAAGTGGCCAAAAATAAATAAAAAAAAGTTTTAAAATAAATAGTTTATCTACATTTACATTTATTCTGTACACCAAAAACACCAAATAGCTTGCTATTTATAGTTATTCTCAATTAATAAAAATCTCTAATAGAATGAAATTGATGTCTCTTTTCACTTTTGTAACAAAAATTTCTCACTTAAAAAGTTAAAAGTCAGTAAACTAAAAATAGGGGGCACTATCTAATGTGTGTTAAAAAGCAACAACACCAAATAGAAAAACAAAATTTACAAAGCATCCACTCATCCAGTCAAAGTTTTTTTTAATTGTTATTTATAATATGCAGCAATTTAGAAGCCTTATGATGTGGATCTACACAGCGTACACAGCAAATTAAATTCTATGTATAACCCTGTTGCTCTAGATATCAAAACAAATCTGATAAATTGAATTGCCTTACGTGGTCTGCTTGAGCCACGGCCACTGTCTGCGGGTGTGCTTCCTGGATACATTTGTGGCAAAGTGGTGCGGACATCTTTTGTCATCTGCACATACAAAAAAAAAAAGAAAAGATATGAAGTTGAATTGATAAAATGGGAAATTATATGATAACATATGTTCCTTCAGAATTGAAATTGATTACATCCAAGCCCAAACAGGGATAGGGTTTGAGCTCGGGGTGATATGGTGACAGTCTGGAGTACAAACCACAAGACCAGGCTGCCATCCATATTTAGCATTTTGTTGTTTAAGTCAATATATGCATAGAGTTGTTTTTAAATGTGGGGCAAAGTTTGTACATTTTCTACATCTAATGAAAGCTAATTATAGATTTTCCTGCTAAATAAATGCTGATCTGTTTCTCCATCCAATGAAATGAAATAGTATTATAAGGCCAGGAAAGCTACTAATAATAATTGCTTTTCTGAATATGAATCAAGTATAGGAGTTACATGGACTTTGTAATTCTAATATTTCATATGAAAATCATCTCCAACAAAATTTGAATCCAGGATTTATTTTTACATATAACAGTTTTGATCATTGTTAAATGCTTACTTTTTTCAAGTTTACTGTAAATTATATATGAAAAAAAAATCAGTGTTGTGTTGTATATAGCTTTACTGTAAACTTTGCATTTTATTGCATACTTGCAAATTCTCCAAGTAGTAATGAGTAAAATTCTACACTTCTTTGACCAATGTCAAATTATGGGAATAGAAAAACAACAATCACTACCTTATTTTTCTCCAGGTGGTAGCTGGTACCTACACAAGGCAGAATAACTTCAAAGGCTTCTGTTCACACCTCTATTCCAATGAGCAATTGTCTCAAACCTGATTCCTCTGAACCAGCATCCTAATGCTCTACTACTTGGCCATCCCACCCAATTAGGATTATTTAAGAATTTAAGATGTAAAAAAAAAAAAAAAAAAAAAAAGCTTGGCACTTACAAAGTCCATGGGCTCTGGTGGCATGTTGTAAATCTTTTTCAGTTCAGTCTGTACATCTTGCTGTGTCCTTGACATTGACATAGAGTCAGTCTCATCAACAACAGGAGTAGACTTCTGCAAAGCAAACAGTTCATTAGTTTCTCTCTAAAAGTTGGACAGTGTTGCTAACTTCAAATTGCTTTTTTTACAAAGCTTATATTAACTCATTCTGTGTGTCCATCTATCTGGGTGAAGTCTTTTTACACATTTTTCTTCCATTTTCCATTCTCGGATCAAGTTGAAATTTAGCATAATTATTTATTGTCAAAGAAAAAAAATGAATCAATAAAAAAAATAAAAATTAATTAGTTAATCAATTAGTCATACTTAATTAATTTTGTTTTATATAGAAAAACTTATGATTTAAGGGGATATGATCATTGCAATATTTAGAGATAAGGCAGTAACTGAACAGTGCTTTCCCTTAACTCTATAAGCTAGGTTTTTGAAAAGTATTTTTCATATTTTGTTTATTTCTATTTAGTTAAATGAATGATATTACGCATATTAATAAGCAAACCTTATCAATTTATTATATCTAGTGACACTCAATTATTCAAAATGGTTAAAAAAAATTTATTGGATGTTTGGGTACAACACAAGATCTGTCGATCATCTTTCTCCAGTTCTTTCTTGTGTTTTGCCTTAGATAGATAGAACCTCTCTCAATGTCTTCCCATCACTTTCTCTGTCTGCTTCTTCTCCCTTTCCTATTCCCTGGTACTGTTCACTGAAGAAAGGTCTTTGTAAACCCTGAAGATCTTGTAATATGGCAATATGGCCATAGTTTTAGTTTCCATTTTTTACAATAATTAGTGAGTCATCAAGGGGGTCCAATAGCTGCAGTCTCTAATCTCATTGTCTGAGATGCCATTTTCAAATGTGATACACAGGATCCTTCTGTAGCATAATAATTCCATTGCTAGGATCCTCCTTTCTAGCTCTGTAGTCAGCATCCAAAACTCACAAGCATAAAAATGTGTCCATGACCAGGGAGCACATGTCATCAGTATGACTCCATACCAAAATCAGACTGATTAGCACTCTAATGATAGTATAAATAACACTATCCTTTTTTAATTCAAAGAAAACATTCTGACAAATATTATTTAAAGCTAACTTTTTATTATTTCAGACCCTAAAGGTTAAAAACCTGGGATGATATGTCAAGACAACAAACTGAAGCACATACCACATGGCAAGAAAGAGATAAGAAATAGATTATTTTGTATAATGGAACTGTAGTTTGATAACAAGTTTTTTTTTCTCAGCATTTTTATTATGAATAAAAAGAAATATATACAAGACCTCCCACCCCCACCCCCCAAAACACACACACTGTTTTACCAAAAGTATGAATCACATATAAAAAAGTATTAAAAACAATACTGCGAGATGCATCAAACTCCTGGCTACTTCAGCAATACTCAGACTAAACTACTATATAAAAAAGCTATCTATGTTTTAGCCCTGACAGAGCATTGTATAAATATTGTTTCAACATGGAGTGGCACCAAAAAGTTGGGTTTTTATATAACTGGTGTGTAGTAACTCAATGAACTTTTTATGTTGTGTCTGTTGTATTTATGTCCTTGTAACCACAAAGAATTTCCATAAGGATTAATAAAGCAGTCTTAGACTCTTAGAGTGATACAGCGCCTGGCAGATATTATTACAATAAGGCTGCAACTATCACTGCCTTGGAGGTAAAATATACAAGAAGGATGTGAGTTACTTCTCAACCATTTCCTCAACAATGTTTGTGTATTTTAATTTAAACACAAAAGTTGTTAAATTGATGACAATGAAACAGGGTGGAGATGTATGCAACACGCTATGAGTTAAGAATTAATTGGTCAGCTAATTACAACTTGTCTATAACTATTGCAACAACTTTTGTTTCTACAGGGAGATTGAAAAAAAACAACTATTACCACACAAACAACTATTACCACACAAACAACTATT
>JADKLZ010000167.1:25201169-25215961 GCA_021533235.1 Biomphalaria straminea
CCGTCACTTCCCAGTGACTTCAGGATAATAAAAAATAAAGTTCCCCTTTCAGAACTTGGCCCAGCGTTAACGATGGTGTCATGTGACCAGCTTACGACCAACCAGCTTGACTTTTCCAAGACTATCAAGCAACCATTAAAGTTGGGTGAACTCAGTGAGGCCCTAAGAATCCCGAAATTCAAAATCTCAGTCAGAATCACCGGGATTCGAACCCAGGACCTCTCGGTTCGGAAGTTAAGCGTTTTTTCATTCGGATTACAAGATGATCCCTCTTACATGCATTAGAGTTGACAAAAGAATGTGGTGTATTAAAGCTGACAGTCGCGTAAACAGGAATACAGAATTTAATGTACATCTCTGCTGGATAGAGGAACCATAGTGTAGCATACCCTTGGTGCAAGAACAAGAGCTAACAAAAACAAAAAATAAAAGTCAAGAATAAAATCCTACTTGAAAAGAAAGTCACCACTCGAAATCCTTCGAATCCGAGTCTTCCTCGCTTAAAAACTTTCTTCATCCAACTGAGTTTCCCGGGCTCATTATTAAACGCTGCGTAGACCTTCACAATGTTATGTTTTACTTTTGCCTTCGCAATGTTATGTTTTACTTAAGCCTTCGCAATGTTTGTTTTACTTTTGCCTTCACAATGTTATACTTTACTTTCGCCTTCACAGTGTTATGTTGCTTTTGCAACATTCGCCTTTTAGTGCTATGCTTTACTTTTGTCTTCACAATGTATGTTTTACTTTTGCCTTCACAATGATATATTTTACTTTCGCCTTTTAGTGCTATGCTTTACTTTTGTCTTCACAATGTTATGTTTTACTTTTTACTTCACAATATTATGCTTTACTTTTGCCTTCACAATGTTACGTTTTACTTTTGCCGAACAAGATGGAAAACATTGTGAATATAAATGTCATGCCTGTCACGAATACATGATCCCAAGTTTCAAGGACCCTAAAAAAACGGATTTTGTTTAAATAATTGGGGTCTTTAGGGAAAGGGTTTTGGAAAAAGCTTTTCTCTGCTTGCCTCTGAAAGAAGTTCTTCCATTTTGGGAAATTGTCCCTAAGGCAAGACTAATTTGTTGGCAGAACTAAAAATTAGCAAATTTGGATTTACATTTAAATATGATACTCTACTGGTTATGTCAGTTGAGTTTAAACTGTAACTTAATATAAAAGCAATCTTCCATAAAGTCTGAAAACTTGTAACAAGTTTTTGATTCCCTGGGGCTTACAGTCAATTTAGAACAGTTCTCTTAATTCCATGTAATATGAATATTCCAATGGTCTGTAATTCACTCACGTGAGATGGTTTATAGCAGGATGGAGTTTTTGAACGTGTTAGGGAATTAAAAAAAAAGAAATAGTGTCTTTCTTCCAGGAGAACAATTGATCTGCGGAATGGGAAATGTTTGAAGATTTCGAAATCACGCATTTTGCATTTAACAGAGATTTTCTCTGGCACGTGCACAGTTTAAATGAGATACAAGGGAGAAACAATTAATTAGTTGACGATAATCTGGTGTCACCTTATAGGTTTTAAAAGAACTTGCTCTACTGAGCAAAAAGCTAGATAAAAAAGAGTTAATTTGAAATGAGATTGTGCTCATGTTCGATCACGAATATTTATAAAGTTTAAAAATGGTTTGTATCAGTTCATGAGAAGAAATTCCCTGATTGTTGACATGAAAGACACGCATAGGAAAAATGATGAAAAACTTAAAAAAACGTTATGGTAAACAGTGACGCAGCAAGGTACCCGTGGGCCCGGGTTCAAGAATATGTTGATGGGCCCCCTTCCCCCACAACAATATGACACATATTTTGTGTGACAAACGTATCCAGTTCATTTAATAAGAGACATTCCAATGCAAGCTCAATAACACAGCTGACAGAATCATTGAAGACCATGTTTAAGTACTGTTTAGCAAAGTAAACCTAATGTGGAAGTGGCTGCTTTTGTTGAAACTATAAATGAGGGCTATTCAGTGGCGTAGCTAGGCTGGCGGATGGGAGGTCCAAATTTGAAAATCTCACCGGACCCTCACTGAGGAGACTCTAAATGAGTGTTCTAAAGTTGACGACTAATTATCATCAAAATGTTCCGAACTTAATACATAGTTTTAGTTAAATTTTGAGATGATTAAAATCTTACTAATCACGTGACGGGGGAGGGTGATTACAAGAAAAAAATATTTTGTCCCGTCAAAATGTTTTCTTTTAATACTTGGCCCCAGCTCTGCCTCAAGCACCAAGCTAAATAGTATGCCAGGAAATCCAGCCTAACTATTCGACCTGTGGGTCATATAACTTTCTGACACATGGGCCACCTGTAGGGTTACCGTAGAAAGTTATCTAGATTTACAGCTTCGTTATTTTTTTTTAAAAGAAGTTATAGGGGCCGGACTGCAGCGCATCACGAGCCGAATCTGGCCCGCGGACCGAAGTGTGGGCGTTACTGCCTTACGTTGTTCTTGTATTGAGAGTGGGATTAATATTTCTCATTAGAATTTGTTGAATATTTATTTTGTCATGGTCTGCCAACATATTGTAGAGTATTCCCAACTGGCAAATGCTTTCACCACACATTACATACAATGTCATATCTCAGTGGTGCTCAATCTACGACCCCGCGGGTCATATCCGGCCTGTGTAACGGCACTAAGCGGATCACGAAGCTTCTGGGCAACAGTGCTTACAAGAAATCGCAAATTTTCGAATTCTCGAGATAGGTCATCTCTTAGCCGTGTTGTGTCATGTGAAATTGACATGGCTCTCGTGTCAGAAAATGGTGGACACCTCTTGCGATATCTACATGCAACAAAGTAAAATACAAAAAAAACATGCATGTACACTAAGAAGTCCCTTGAGAGCAGCAGATGGAAGCAGATAACACTGCACAAAGGAATGACGTCATAAAGAGGAAGGTCAATGTCACTAGATAAATGTCTAGCCTTTAAAAAAAAGGTTAAAATGTTAGTTACTTAACCGGTAAAATTTCAATAACATGAGGTTTTTGCGCAGACGACATGGAAATGAAATGATAATATCAGAGTAAGAAGAAAACTCAAACCGGAAAGTACTGAACTTCATCAGACTTCACAAATTGCTGAAACCATCAGCCACATTTTCTTACCTGTGACCACTTTACTATACACTCTTTGTAGTAGGGTATGATAAGGGACATTATCAGGGACATTATCAGGGACATTATCAGGGACATTATCAGGGACATTATCAGGGACATTATCAGGGACATTATCAGGGACATTATCAGGGACATTATCAGCTGTTTGCGTTATGAAGAGTTACTTAGTGTGTACAACTGAGACCATTCGTAACAGAAGGCCTCAGCGCTGACCTGCGACGTTGCAACCTGTGGGCAGTAGAGACCAATAGCTTGCTGTCACGTTGTACAGAACTGTCACGTGGCAAGGAGCTATTGGTCCGAGAGATGACCGTAAGAATTTCGCAGAACTGAGCAAATTGTATACAATTTTAGAAGTTTTTTTGGCTAAAACCTGTTTATCCGTTGAGATAATTTATTAATAATCTAATCGACCCCCACTGCTGTTTTATATATATATTATGTTCTATTCTTTGACGAACTAATTGATATTCTATGTATTTATGACAATTTTTTCACGTATGGGTCCCTGGGCAGGTTTTGACAATGTTAAGAGGTCCCGGGTTAATACAAAGGTTTGAGAACCTCTGCTCTGGCTCTCGTCGCTTTAAAACGAGCAGGAACTATATGTTGTCCTCCCCCCCCCCCCTTTCTACCAGATAATGGTGTGATTGCCCCCCTGGCAACGATGCTACGTTCATAACCACGGGGCAATCAAACCAATTCCTGTGTGTTTTACGAGAGATGGATTAGGGTCAAGGATAGTCAACAGCCAGGATGGTCTTTAGCGTGCGAGCTTTATTGATATTGAAAGTCTGTCAACAAGACATCAAGGTGTGGACGCGAGCTCTAGTACTGAAAATTAGGTCAAAAAGGTCAAAAGAGGACCTACTTTTGGTGAGTTGCATCCATTATTATGAAGGCAAAGGGTTAAAATACACAAATTGCTTGTTTGTTTCTTTTATACGTCTGGGATGGTCCTTCAGATTTGAAGATAATTATTATCATTATAGCTTTTATATAGCGCTACTTACATGCTTATAGCACAGCATGCTTCGGTCCAATCTCATTTGTGGACCGGTGGGGGGAGGGGGTATCTAGGAGCTGGTTTCCCGTGCTGCCCTTAAGCGCTCAGTAATCACAACTCTGCCCGAGTCGGGTGTCGAACATCGAGCCCCCTTCTAGGTAGCCAAGCCAAGCGCACTTAGTCTCTCGACCACGCTTCCTTAACCACCCACAGGACGCCTAGGAATGGCAGCGGGAAGAGTTCGAACCCAGTGTTATGGAGTTTCTGTATGTATGTGTGTGTTTCTATGTTATCTGTGAGAAGAAGCCGGCCATTGGTTGGTGTCTATGCAGTGTGAATGATGCAAGATAAACGGCACTGTCGTCATCGGTCTTAGGTTGGAACAGACGACTCAAGAACGCCAGAATGAAATGTCGTGTTTTTGTAGTGAGTTAGATTCTGATTAAAATACCATTTTATATTATCACTCAAGTCTACTATATTTAATTTCATTTTATCTCAAGTATTTTTTGTCTATGTTGTATAAGAGTTGTGTATAATATTGTTCATACAAAATTTATTCGGAGTTTTTTAAAGTCTTATAAGTTCAGATATAAATACGCCTACAGCGGTTAAGTTATCTACCAGCAACTGTGTGCTACAAGTTAACAGCCGTGAACAACACTCGGGATCATCGTGGTCTTCCAACGACAGTCCAGAGCGCGTTCCACACGACCAGGCAGCCATCCTTCTTCGGTGAGGAGGGTCGGCGGATTACTTTTGAATGGCAGTACCGTCTAAAAGTTTCTGTTGTTTGAGATTGGGCTTGAGATTGAGCTTGATAGATCAGCATAACTGATTTAACCCTTGAAGTTAGAAAAAAATAATAGATTCTTTGACTGGGCAACAATTTTAATTAAAGATATGAAAGAAAAAGTACAGCTGAATGGCAGACCGGAAGAGCGAGTGAACAACTTAATGACAACTTTAAAGAATGAGCGTGGGATGACATATGGACAGAACTAAAGTCAATGGAAATGCTAAATAGCAAGATTATAATCTCGCAGAATTAAAAAAAAAAAGTCAAAATGATGAGAACATTAGAATAACAAAGGACAGAACATGGGACCAACTGAATGCGAGATTTACAGAACGAGAGTGGACAATAACCAGTGGCAGATAGAAAGACAAAACAACAGAATGACAGAACATCAGAAAAACAGAAAAGCTGGACGTCAAACTTACACCAGCGTGGAATATGGAAAGGGAAGAATCCACAGAATAACAAAAGAACAGAATGCGAAAATAGCACAAGATGACAAAACACGTCATTAATGATCTCTCTAAAAAAAATGATTTTTTTTTCTGCCTTCGATGTTCTACTCCATTCACTTTTTCCCACCCAAAACATGACAACAGCTCCCACACTCAAAATCCAAAGACCTCAATAATCCGTCAAGGTATTGTGCCGAAAATACTACTCTCCCTTTCCATTTCAATTTTCATTAGACTTTTAACTTTTAAAGTTCTATTAACTATATCTATATCCTTTTTTTTGTAAAAGAATATGTGCCGGTACTCAGTGATGAATAGCCTAACTTTTAACTAATAATCTATAAATATATATATATATCCTATACTCTTAAGCGAGCAATTCTTGTATATATATATATATATATATATATTTATATTTCTTGTATTTCGAAAACGGCTCTAACGATTTTCTTTAAAATTTCAACGTATCTAAATGTTAGTGAGAAAAAAATTCTCAGCTCATTGGCCACATCGGGAAAACTCGAGTTTGACCGTTATATCGGTTTGAAAAATGTCTCATTATCGAAAAATTTATCTTGGTTTGAAGGTTTTATGAATGACATGGAGAATTTATGAATGAAAGTTTTCAAAGTTATGAATGAAAGTGACGTCAAAGGAAAAAACTTGACACCCCTACGTCACTAGGCTCACAGCAAGAAATGAAAAAAAAAAAGTACACCTCCTACGTCACTGGCTTACAGCCGTTCAGTAAAGCATTTCTTTGCAACAAGTTTTATCGCGTTTGAATGAATGAATAGACAACTTTTTGCGCACCGTAGTTGAAGGTTTAAAACAGTGAACATCAATCAAGCACGTGGTTATCTGAAGACGCTCAAGTGCTTCCAAGTGTTTCTACAAATTAATCGCTTGATCCCTTTATTATAAGGCACGTTAAAATAAGAATTTGATTAATTGTATATTTTTAATTAGCTATAATGTAGGCCGAAAAGAAAGATATGGACGCCGAATCTGGAATCTGGATGTCTGCCTGGTCGAGCGGTTTGCACGCTGGACTGTCGTTTGGATTTATCGATGGTCCCGGGTTCAAACCCTGCCCGCTCCCATCTCCCGTCGTCCTGCGGGAGGTTTGGACTAGGAAGTATCTTCAATTCTGAAGGAACATCCGAAACATGTAAAACAACAAACAAACAATCTACGTCTAGATCTAGGTCTTGATTCTAGACTTACAACTAGATTCTCAGTTCTCCGTCGAAAAAACCGCCATGTTGCTCGCCGTTATTCTTCCCTAATAGCAGGAGGTTTGCGGCGTTGAAGAGATCTAATAATAATCTAATAGGTTTTCTGTTGTAATTTCTAGAAGAAAAGATGTTCACAACTTTTCAGGAAAACAAATAGATCTAGACGTCTACGTCTGAGCTATAGGATTTCAGCCAGATTTCAATCGCTTTTTTTCCTAGACTAGATCTAGATGTAACAGCATTGCCAATTCCACTCTAAATTTATAGAAGACAAATATTATTATAATTTTGTTCGATCTAAATCTTTGTTTTTTTTTAGAAGGCCTTTTATATAGATTCATTTAAACAAACATTATTTATATAAACATAATAATTTTATTATTATTATGATAAAAGAACGAGTATTATTTCTCTGGCGCAGCCAGGGTCGAGTTTCGTTAAAGGGAAACAAAATTCAAAATTATTATTATTATTATTATTATTATTCTTGACGTGAAGTTAATATTTTATTGACATAACGTTATTATTCGTAATTTTAATGTTCAGTAGTATAATATAGTATACCAATTGTATTGTTTTAAAATAAAAAAAAACAATTTAAACTATTGCTACTAGGAAGATGCCGCGGCCAAGAAAACGCCAGTTATTCAACTTCAACCAAGATTCAAGAGAAGGAAACGATGACGCTGATCCAGCTAAAGTCCCTCGCCTTTCTTTGATTTTAAATGAACTGGATTCAACTTTAATAAATAAAGTTCAGTCACTCACCAGCCTTCAACTTCGATAAATTGCCAGTCTTCAGTCACTCACCAGCCTTCAACTTCGATAAATTGCCAGTCTTCAGTCACTCACCAGCCTTCAACCTCGATAAATTGCCTGTCTCCAGTGACTCATCAGTCTTCAAATACGATAAATCCCAGAGCATCTTCAGCTAGAGCAAATGCAATCATTAGTAATATCTTTACGCTAGAAAATTCTGAGGAGCGTTTAAGGAAACTTGAGGATCTGCGACTTCGAGCTTCATATCGACTCGAAAAGGAAACCAACACACAATATTCTAAGCGGTCAACGAGTTTGCGTACGCTGCAGCCACTTTTGATTTAACTATAAACCTCAGTAAAAAACTTGGGGTTAGGGTGTGGTGACGAAAGGCCTAGAAGATATCTGAATGGAGGGATGTGTAAAAGAAGGCCATATCCTTCCATGGGCTGTAGCACCAGTAGCACCACTGGGATAGATGGATGGCAAAAGCCGGTATGAACTTCTTATAGTCTGACAGTCTGGCTGAGCAGGGCACATATCCCGTAAAATAATCTGAAGAGTTTCTTTAGTGTTCTGTTTGTTCTATATGTAATTGTACATGGCGATTAAATATCAAGTCTCTTAAGTCACCTACAGTCTAGACAGCGTAAAACTATCGTAGGCCTACTATTATTGGCTTGTAAGAAAGTCTTTGAAGTTTTCCCCAATAACGTAGAAATTTGCGTCACTCGATGTTTCGTACTAAAGCCATAATTGAATATACTAATTCCAAAATTAAATGTCTGAACGTACCAATTTACATATAGAACAAACAGAATACTAAAGAAATTTTTCGAATTAGTAGTCTTTATCCAATCGTTCATTTTCGTAATTATAAAAAAAAAATCCAAAAATGACTTCGGGTATATAAAATTATTTAACCGAGCAAGGCTCGGCCACCTGATATTATATATAATTCTCTTCATTCCAAAGTTCAAAAGTTCAATCGAGCAAGCAAGTATAAATGAAAGATCACTCATTCATATTCTGCGGATAGAGTTATCACATGGCGCAGCCATAGACATAAATAATTATAGACTGGCCAATTAAGAGAGTTTATGAAATGAAAAGCGCTTTACCGCTAAGCCACCGCGCCTCCAGAAATGTATTGTAAGATCTATTATTTCGTTTTCAATAACTAAAGAATGGAAGATTTAAAAAAAGAAAAAATACTTCCAGGGCCGGTCCTACAAGTTGCGGGTCCCTATGCGAAACGGATTGTGCGGGGCCTAATTTCGGTTGTGAGAAGGATGATGTGAAAAATGAAAATTTTGTATTATAAAATAAATTCGTCTTTATATTTTATTTATAGTTTACGAAGTACAAAATCACTGTTAAAAATTAACTTTGCGAGCCATCTACAGTAGAAAGTAGTTTTCCAAAAAAAATCCTATAAACATTCAAATATGCCTTGTAGATTTACTATCGACTAGCAAAATATCGCTTTTGTTTTTTTGTTGTTCTAGAGGTTGAGATAGATTTAGATCTATATTTATATGCTAGTAACTATTAAAGTAAATTAGGTATTTAAACTTCTTGTTTTGTTAAAATTCGGCTTATTATTACATTTTTATTAAATGAAAGCTGACAATGCCGTTTCCTTTTTTTTTTATCGCGAGTAGGATTGGCGTTTTCCATATTGAATGACACTCTGGAATGAGAATTTTGTCTTTTTTTCAGGAGATTTGCATCAGTTTTCAGAAGATTTTCATTATTTTTTCTCATATTTTATAATTTCAGGAAATTTTCATGACTTTTTCTTAAATTTGATAATTTCAGGAGATTTTCATGACTTTTTCTTATATTTTATAATTTCAGGAGATTTTCATGACTTTTTCTTATATTTTAATTTTATAATTTCAGGAGAATTCCACGAACCCTTTAATAATAAGTTAAAACGGTTTGATATAATAATTCATACCTAGAATTCGCACTTCGCAGGGCCTATGAAAGCGCGGGGCCCACTGCGGCCGCATAGGTTGCAGTGGCCTAAGACCGGCCCTGAATACTTCGCCTCTATTCTCAGCGTATAAAAATTCTAATGCTAGGTCTATAGTTCCATACTGAGAAAATTGGCGCGCAAAATGTCTCTAAACTTTTATTTTTTATTTAACTCTTTAATGAAGACAGTTCCCGTAAAGTCAGTTTGCGCAGACCAGATTAAATTCTAGAAGATTAAATTTATTTTAAACAATTATAACGGTCAATCTAGAGTTTTTCTATTGCGGCCAATTAGTTAGTAATTCTTTTCCCAAAGATCAACTGTCAAGGGGCTAGGAAAATCGTTAAAGCCGTTTTCGAGAACCGTGTCCAAGTTCCAGGTTTTGCCGATTTGCAAGGTGAACAGAGATTGTAACAAAAAAAAATGTAAAAAAAAAATTGCGATTCTAGTATTAGACTCTCTTTTATGTCTATTTATATATTTTTATATATTATCACTGCTCTACCGAGAGAGAAATAGGAAACTCACTTTTTTTCTACGATACATTTTCAGTGTGCCCTACTTTTCGCTTCGGTACGCTTTTATTGCGTCATCAATTTCTGTGCATTTCCTTCGTTTTGTGTTCCTGACTTAATCTGTTCAACCTCGTCAGGCCATCTCAATAAATTATCACGACGATGACTGAATCGTGGAGGGGGAGGGTTAAAGTCATTGACCTAGTCAAAAACCAACGACAGCAGTTTTTTAGGGACTCGAGTACTAGAAAGCCGTTTCTATAAATAACATCTTTTAAGAACTCAGAGGTATAGGACGAATTGGGAAAGCCAAACCTATGAGACATTATTTCGGCAATATGGCCGACATGCTTGCATTGATCTACATGTTGTTGTTGTTGTTTTTTGTACTGACACTCTACATTCATGCTGTCTATCCACCTTGGAGAAGTGCTCTCAACCTGTGGGTCGCTACCCTCTTGAGGGTCGATTGACGATTTGCCAGGGGTCGCCTAAGACCATCGAAAATATGTATTGTTATTGTCTACTCTCTTCTATTACTGTGTATGTGTGCTGGATGGGGGGGCGGTCGAGGCAGAGTGGTAAAAAGGGAATCGCCGAGCTTAAAAGGTTGAGAACCGCTGACCTAGGAGAAGAAAATCTTAGAATTCATACCTTTACTTCATTACGATTATACACAAACATGGAGAAGTTACTGGGGGACATCACTAATAAAACATCAGGAGTGTGCAACCCCTATCAGTTTACTCTACACAGTTCTACAACGCAACCTGTGAAGCTACTGATGCCAAACTAACAGATAAATTGCTGTTCCTTTGGAACATGATGACATGCTAACTACTGTGAAAAAATGCAAGCTTAAAATCTATGGCCATATTACAAGATCTTCGGGACTCGCAAAGACCTTCATTCAGGAAACAGTACCAGAAAAAAGAAGAAGAGGCAGACAGAGAAAGCGATGGGAGGACAACATAAAAGAATGGACGAGCCTCCCCATTGAAAGAGGATGTAAACAGGGCAAAGGATAGAGAGGAATGGGAAAAGACGGTTGACAAGTCTTGTTTGGTGCCCCAACCGTCTAACAGACTAAGGGATAGGTGAGGTTGGACACATCAGCAGTGAGAAGACAGGGAAACTGCTGTGTGCGTGAGATCGTTCAGACACCATGACTAAGTCCCAGGCTCTTATTGCGTCATTCCAATCCCCGATCTTAAAGAACTGATGAGGAAATTCTATTAATTGGCGTCAACAAAACTCGGAAAGTCGCAGTCACCGGTTATAAAGCGAATTTCTTATTCCATATGCTAGGACAAATTCTTACTAGTGCTTCTTCTTCACTAGTGCCATAAGAGCATGGAATGGGTTGCCTGAGTTAGCCAGGAAAATCAGTGAATTATCAGAATTTAAATCACTGGTTAACGTACTTGACTAGATTAACACATGAAATGAGTAGGACGTAATTATCTTTTGTTTTGAAGTAACGTCTGTAATTTATATTATAAGATACGATAAGATGATAAGATAAGATAAGTAGAGATAAGATAAGATAAGATAAGATAAGATGATAAGATAAGATAAGTAGAGATAAGATAAGATAAGATACACCGCTGAAAAAAACAGCCATGCAACACATCTTCTAATATTACCGAGATCTAAAAGCACCTTCGTTTTTTTTTTTGTAATTCAAATTTGGGATTGTTTAGAGAAGATGTTTCTCAATTGTGAGGCAGCGTGCATCTCTCAGAATGTTTGAAAACCATGAAAGTTATGGACGAATCAAAACCATTGAGACAAACGTTGAAAACCTTCAGGCCAAACACAATCTCCAACGAAAGAGCTTTCTAGATGAAGGCACACTTTATCCATTACAGAAGATGGACATGACGTGGACATATACTTGGAGCGTGGGCAAACACATTGACCTAGGCTGACCAGACATGGACACCAGAGGAAAACCGCAGAAAAGATGGAGATGGATGGGGAAAGAGGATGGAGGTTTAAATCTAGAACAAACTTAAGTGGCTTTCATGTGTTGATGTGTGTAAACCATTGAGCGTTGTCGGATTAAGTTAATGATGATATATAATGCTGTCATCTTGGAGCCAGTCAAACGGAAACAGAAAATATAAATGTATAAGAATCGACGAATTAGAAAAAAATACTCTACGATAAACAAAATCGACAAAATGGCAGACACAATTATTGTACGCGTACATCTCAAAGTTACCAGACGACCGGAATTTTTTTTAATGAACGTCATCCGTTGGCTAGGCATTTGTTTGAAGCATGAAATGACCAGCTTTCTCTAAATTGTTTATTATAATTGCAAAACATCTGTCGAATTTAAATCAACGATGACTTCTGGTTTTATTATGTAAGCCTATTCAACCAATTGTTATGCATTTCCTAGAGCCTGTAGCCCACATATAGTTAAGTGAACATTATTTTACATATTTTATATATTCTTTTTTTTTAACTCCTCCCACCTCCCATCTGACATCGGTTAATAAATGAAAATGTCAGGCATGTTGCTATTATATATACATACAAGTTGACCCGCGGCGTAGCATATGCCGCTGTGTAGTGAAGGGTGAACAGTTCCTGAAATACACAGTTGTCCTAACGTCTGTATGCGCATGCCTAGAGGGCGAGGAAGGCGCGGGTGCGGGCGGGTGGGGGGCGGGAGGAGGGTTAGAGAGTCGGGGTGCGTGTGTGGTGTCCCGCATGATTGGGCAACGTAGAAAATTATAAATACAGAGTAGATTACTTGTGCTCCCCCCTGAGCCGTGCTCTCTGTCGCCGCGAAAGTTACGTGATGTAACTCTAGTCGACTTACAGAAATAAAAGAGCTATCTTTCCATGACTTTTTCATCGAAGGTTAGACAGTCGGCGTGCGTGCGTGGTGTACCGCATGGTTGGGCAACGTAGAGAATTGCATATACAGAAGGTGAGTTTATATAGGTTAGAAATTATCACGGCGTGATGCGAGATTCGCAGAGTAGTGAACATGTAAAGGGAGTTAATTGAAAATGAAAGAATTTATAATTTCCTCCACTAGATGTTTCGGATTAAGTATATATAATATATATATAGAGAGATATATTTAGAAAAGACAGTTTGTTTTAGTACATAAGTTTGAAGCTTCATGTTTTGTCTACTTTTTTTTCAATCTTTGTTGAATTGTAATATGGTGTGTATTATTGCTTGATTTATTGTGGGATTTAACTTCAGGATTATTTTCAATGCTAATTAAGAGTTCTGTTCTCTTGTCATTGAAACAAATATCTCCGGCGCATACTGAACATGGGGGCATCTTTTTAAAAAGTGAAGTCCTCCTTTCGGACGTTGCCATCTATAGATGATGTAAAGGTCATCTGTTTCTGTGGTCCATGTTGATCGAGGGTATCGAGTGGCCAGCACAACGACCAACTGCCTTTACTTTTACCCAACAAATGTCAGGTACCCATAAGAGCTGGGTGGACTCAGGGGCGTCTTAAACACCCAGAAATTTAAGATCGCATTATTTTCCCAGGACTCAAACCCGGGACAGCAGGCTCCGAACCCAACCGCTTTACCATCAGCCACCGCGTCCCCTACTTAGTCCTAGTCAACAGATAGAATATCCGAAAATACTTACCTTTTAATGAACCAGTTCTCTTGAAGATGCAAATTTCTATAATCTCCTGTTATCTGAAAATGCAAAAATAAAAATAAAAACAATATTTGAAAAATGATGATTTGTTTCACTATAAGTGTAATATGTATTAGATGTAGTGTCAAACGCCTGGAGACAAACCATACGTTTATCTCTTTTTCTCTTTTTTCCACCGTTCTCTTTTGTCTCTCTCTCTCTCTCTCTTATTACTTTTCTACGTCCCTTTGTCTCTCCCTCTCTATATATTTCTGTTTATCTTTCTCTCACTCACTATTCTCTCCTTTGCATCTCTCTCTCTCACCTCTCTCTCTCTCTCTCTATCTCTCTCTCACACACAAACACACTTCAATAGACACATTCATACTCTCAACGTCCAGCACTCAAACACAAGATATCAACGATTTGTTCCCCCAGTGTCCAGACATTCTGAGAACTGAACTTCCTCTTCTACTATTCACAGACTTCCGTTTTTGTTTTGTTTTGGTTTATTTTATCTAACTAAATTCATCTTATTTTGCAACTTTTCTTAAGAGACGCCTTCTTTGTTTCTTTCGATTTCTCCCCCTTGTCTGAGAATATTTTTTCAGGGGTTGCAGTGCAGAAAATCTCACTCTTTCTTCCCCATAAATGTCTCACTCTCTATTTTTTTTTACATACTAGAATACAGGCTGTTCTTTGAAGACGGTCGATATACTTAGCAGGGACTGTACTTATGTCAACAGATTGGCGATATTGTTGTGTATTTCTATTTTGTACATGTAGGGATTATAATAAATAACTAATGTTGAGCGATACGTTTGTTATCAAACATAACTTCAACACTAAGTCCCTAATTACCTTGCCCCCCCCCTTCTCCTTAAAAAAAAGAGAGGGGGTCGAGAAAACCTAACGATTAAAAGCCGTATTATCTTTCGATCGTTAATGCGCACGAAATGCCCACCCAGCTTAGACAAGGGCAATCACTGCCTGGTTCAATAATGTACTTTTCGTAAACACGTATGTGGTTGTCTCCCCCTGATCCTATTTTTAGGGACATTCCGCGAGAAGAGATGTTTTGTTGATATTCATTTCGTTTCATAATAGTAATCTTTTTTAACGGCCATTTTTTAAAAAGAAATTCAGAGAATGGGAAGTCAACAGCAAAGACAAAAAATTTGCTTTCGAATTTGTTTCCCATTGCTTTTTCTTTTCGCTTAAGTAGCTATGTCTTCTTATAGTAGGTCTT
>JADKLZ010000167.1:25258956-25270036 GCA_021533235.1 Biomphalaria straminea
TGTATGTCTGTATATGTTTGTATGTCTGTATATGTTTGTATGTCTGTTTGGTACAGTTTTTGTATACGTGTTTTCTCCAACCCTCGTTCTCACATCACGTTGACATTTTACACAATTACTTTATAGTACCTGACAAAACATGAATCAAGGAAATAAAATAATGAACTGGCTAATTAATTACTGTTTGGTATCAAAAAAGGAAAATAAATTCTGCTTGTTCTCTCCCACTTCCCATTTTCCTATCAAGTTGAAATTTTGCATATTTATTAACACAAAAAACAATGGCAATACATGGATCGATAACAAAATTTAACCAAATAGTTAATCGGAGATAATTAATGTATTTTTTATATAGTACAAATGATATTTTTTCCTGCAGTATTGAGATATATTGAGATATATGGTGGTTGGTGGTTCTTTCCCTTTTTAAAAATGCTTAGTATGTTTTTAATTAATTTAATACTTAAAATAATATTTTCTGAACTTTCATTAACGTGCTGTTAAGCACCACAAGCTAAAGTGCAAAATTTCAGCTTGATTGGAAAATGAAAAGTCAGCTAGGTACTGTACGTGTCAAGGTCCTATGCTTAAAAATAGCTTGTTTTGTTTGACATTGGTGTATTTCAAGAACATAGAGTAGTTACGCAGCTCAGAGGCGACCTTAGCGATGCGCGGGGCCCTGGGTGAGTATCATATCAATCTAAGAATAGTAGTACGATGGGCTGACGGTGACAAAACTTTCTCTTCATCTCGGGCCCCAGGGGGTGCGGGGCCTGGGGAGTTTGCCACTCTCGCAGGATGCTACTTAAGAAATGCGTGGGGACCTGGGCGAGTGTCATATTAGGGCCACGAACATTTGTACGATGGGCTGACGGTGACAAAAGATTTTCATTACCGAGTCAGTTGCTCCTCTTGCCACTATCTATGACCGCAACTGCGCATTATATAAGATGTTCACATTTGCTCGTTAAGACCAAGACGACATTTAAATACTAAAAATAGCTTAGATGGTTCGAGCAAGACATGAAGACTTATATAAAGAAATGCATTCACTTTATTCTGGGCCTCAGTGACTGTTTTAAATATAACCTATGCATATACATCGAATACATATTAATTTTATTCAACATTAAAGTAATTTAAAGTTCTGGACTAAAGGCTTTGTATTTATTTTAATTTTTTTTGAGTTCATGTTTTCAGTCAGTATCTTCGTCATTACGATGGTGTTGGAATGATCCTAGATACGTTTGGAGGTAGTAGATTAGTAAATTTTTATCATCGCAATTTTAACCACGATTTATGCAATCGCATTGTATGATCTACACAATCCCATTGTTACAATGGGAAATCAGTAGATTTGGCCAACGTAGCAGTTTCTTGTTGTGACAATCATTCACGATGAGAGGTCACGATGAGAGGTCACGATGAGAGGTCACGATGTTGGACAAGCAAGACACACGTCGGCACTGGGGATTTACTTTTGAGAAATACCAAATATCTCAGCTGACTCCCACTGTTCGACAAACACCCTGGATAATGGCGGCATAATTCCTATCAAGATGCATTTTTAACTGAGTGAGTTCCAGGACTTTGTATTGTCTCACTCTAGCTAATGATCCATCAACATTTCTCGGAAATCAAATCCCACAATTCTCAAGAGAATTATCTTTTTTTTTTGGTCTCGTATTATTTTTGCACTAAGCCAGAAGGTATCTCTCTCTCACTCACCCTCTCTCTCTCTCTCTCCCCTTCTGTCTCTCTCTCACCCTCTCCTTCTCTCTCACCCTCTTTGTCTCTCTCTCACCCTCTCCTTCTCTCTCACCCTCTTTGTCTCTCTCTCATCCTCTCCTTCTCTCTCACCCTCTTTGTCTCTCTCACCCTCTCTGTCTCTGTCTCTCTCTCTCCATCTCCTTCTCTCTCACCCTCTCTGTCTCTCTCTCTTCCTCTCTTTCTTTCTCTCTCTCTCTCTCTCTCTCTAAATATATGTGGGCGTGTTAAACCCTATCTTAAACTATAAATATATATTAAGTTCGACTACGCGGTTTAATGATGTACGGTGCGAGTGACAATGTAATTATAATCCTCTTCCGGCCGGAATAGTAGTTCACCCAAAAATTGGATTAATCCTGTTGAGTGCATGAACTGTCCCATCACCACGCGTTAAGTCTCCTGCACTGGGAGATTTTCTTTTCTTAGCTCTATTTACATATTTGTTCGACTTTCTGTTTGACGTCTGCACAGCGGTAGGTCAAGGGCGGTCTTAAATATATCTACTGTTCCATATTCAACATTTTTTTATTTTTACGATATCGATGAAACAGACGACCACAGAAAAATACTTCAGTGGCAATGGAATGAATTCTTATTGTCAGACCATGGCGTCAGTGGAGTAAGTAGACTAGACTATAGTCTGAATGATAGAGTTTGGGGGTCAGTAGAGTCAGTGGAGTCAGTGACTGTAGTCTGAATGGTAGAGTTTGGGGGTCAGTAGAGTCAGTGGAGTCTGTGACTGTAGTCTGAATGATAGAGTTTGGGGATCAGTAGAGTCAGTGGAGTCAAGTCTCATTGGTAGACCACGGAGGTTGAAACGGTTAGTGAAATATGACCTCAAGCCGGACCATGAATTTTTTAGGGTCATTGCGGTCAAAATTTCATTATCAAAAGACTAAAAATCAATAAGGTCAGTGATGTGAAGTTTCATAGTGAGACTGTGAGGTCAGCAGGTTTAGCGAGGTTAAATTTCATAGCCAACCCATGGGTTCAACAGGTTCAGCGGTGTTAAGTTTCATTGCCAACCCATGGGATGAACAGGTTCAGCGATGTTAAGTTTCATTGCCAACCCATGGGTTCAACAGGTTCAGCGATGTTAAGTTTCATTGCCAACCCATGGGATGAACAGGTTCAGCGATGTTAAGTTTCATTGCCAACCCATGGGATGAACAGGTTCAGCGATGTTAAGTTTCATTGCCACCGCGTCCCCTTTTCCCCCCTTGGATTTCAATAATTCTCAAAGTACTCGACAAGAAGAAAGCAAATCATATGCTAAAAGTTTCATGCTCATTAAGACGCTATTAGTTTTGTGTGGCCTGTCTGTCCGTCTGTCTGTCTGTCTGTCTGTCTGTCCGTCTGTCTGTCCGTCCGTCCGTCCCGTTTAGTGCTCAGAAAGAAGAAGAGAAAATGAAAATCTGACATCACGATAATATAGATCATTCAAAGTTCTGATGCAACGGCTACTTTTTTTTTTCTAAAAGCTCAAAATCTAATTTTTAAAAATATTTTATGCAAGCAGTATTTAAAGAGAAAAAACCTGATTAGTATGCAATATAAATGAAACCTAATTTAAGACAATTAATAATCTAATACATTGCATTGAATGTCACGTTTTATTTCATTCTTACCATAGAGTATTTACTATCTAAGTAATTAACTCATAAGTGAGGTGTCGCAGGTGCCTTGAATATCGGCTTCACAAGGCTAACGTTGAGAGATCAAAGCACGGAAGATGTATATTTTGACCGCTGGGGCACTAAATAAGATCTGTTGTTTATCTTTGATATAATTTTTTTTTAAATGAACTTTTAGCAGCGACTTTCGTGTACTAGCGTAAAGCCCGGTCATGACATGATTCTAAACTAATTTCTTAAACTTTTTAAAAAATCAGATTTAAAAAAGTTTTTTATTGCCCCATTAGAATGAAAGAAGCATATTTTTGTGCGTTTTAACTGTTGGTCGGTCTGTCCGTCACGGTTAGATAAAAAAAAAAACTAAAGGCTTTTGAAAATATGATTTAACCTTTACTGTTCATTCAGAAATATTGCGATAGTTTAAAATATCTATAATAGATTGTTCCGATGTTTATGTCTAGATCTACATTGAAATGTTATAATTAACTAAAACTAATCTTCTATTTTTAAATTTAATATTGCATTCATTCTATTGATTATCTGGGCTTTTTATTTTAATTTTACCTAAATTTTATCCAAATTACATCCAAATTATTAATGATAATAATTAATAAGATATATATTAAGAGTGCTAAATCAGAAGTTTAGTTTATGCACATCTACATCTCTACAGATCAATGCTGAAAGATTATTTAAAATCGCTCGTGTGACATATTGTATATATCAGGCTATTAGTTTGTAACCAGTTAGCATGCTGAACTGCTTATCTCGACGCTCCAAGGTTATGTGTCTGTTTGTTTGACATGTTTCGATTGTTTCTTCAGAGTTAAAGATAGTTTACTTCCTATTTCAAACCTTCCACAGGAGGGGATGGGAGCATGCAGTAATTGAGCCAGGGACCAACGATAAATCCGAACTACAGTCTAGTGCGCAAACATCAAGACAAGGCAGGTTTATACCCTGCTCGCCATCCTTCGTCGTCCAGCGAGAAGTTAAAATTATTTTCAACTTTGAAGGAACATCCGAAACATCTTGCGAATAGGCGGATCTGACAGGGATCCGACTCCGACGGGGGCCGCCTCTGAGTTTGTGTATCACACAAACTCTCTTTGTAATCTTGTTAAATTCCTTTTGTGTAGCGACTCTTTCATATCCACGTTCAAAACTTGCTCAGGTCCAATCGTTAGCGGCCATTTTGGCTAAGGGGGGGATATATGGGAGAAGATCAGTGGCGTAGCTAGGGTGGGGGAAGAGGGGGGAGAATTTGAAAATCCCCCCCGGGGCCCACTTTAAGGGGGCCCCCAAATTAGTGTTTTTTACATTAAAAATTATTAGTAATCGAAATGCAGGAGCCCCCAAAGAGGCCCAGCCCCCCGGGCCCCCAAACAATGGAAAATTCCTAGCTACGCCCCTGGAGAAGATTTCTTGTTGCTAACACAATCCCAATAAAAAAAACAACAGGTCAACAACGGAGTCCGAACTAGAGCCCCATAGTGAAGTAGTTCTGAGGCTCATGATACTCAACCACATAACTTAATGGTCATGTTTTATGGTCAAATCGCTGAAGAATACATCTGACACCATTTGTTTTAATTTCTTTTTTTCTCACTTGAACAAATCTAAAACTAGGCTGTATGAGACTTAGATTAGTACTTAAAATAGTGAGGAATGTGTATGATTAAATAATTTTGAGATTATATTAAATTAATGAAATGGTCGTCCTTTCACATGATGTGTAATCTTAACCCGAACCAATCACGACTCCAGTCTTACATGCCGATTATAGATAATACATTAAAGGATTAAATTTCGGAGATCTAGAGGTGATTAAAGTACATCAGACGAGGTTTTCTGAATTAGGTCTTGAGGGTTGAAGGATTACTCAACGCCTCTACTAGTATTTTCTTATTGAAAACAGAATCTATCATTGAGATCAAAAGGACAAACTCGTGACTAATGCTCAGGGCCCTTTTCCAAAGCGAGGTCCAGGCGGCCACCCCTTTTAACATTCCCGCTTCTGCGTTGTGTCAAGGAAATGAGAAAACAAGGACAGTAACTCGATTTTATTCTCTCCGGCATTCTAATTTTCTTGCCTTTCTTTGATAGCCTGTTTATTTATGTATGCATTTTTAAAAGACATGCTCCCTTCCTACCTCTCCCCACCTCTCTCTCTCTCTCACTCTCTTTTTCCTTTTTTTTCTTCTCTTTATTGTGATACACTGCAGGCCTATGTAATTTTTTAATGAGATTGTACAGCCACCGCCTCTATATACTTGTTGTTATAATAGGTTTTAATACTACACGGAATTTTATGTGCATTAAGGCAGCGATTTCATTAAGTAATCTTCAACAAGTGATATTACATCCTTGCAGGATTTGAACTGCGGACTACCGAGACTACAGCTCGGTGCGTACATATGCCACACCATCGTGCAGCCAACCTTTATAAGAGAAAGAATTTAAGGGCGTTGTCTTTCTTTGTAGCGGGATCGAATCTACCGGCATGTACATATTTAATGAAGAATCTCGTATTTAGAACAGCATGCTGAATGTCTTTCTACTGTGACATTTCTATGTCGATGATATGAGAACAATGAACAATGGAGACTTTTTTTTATTTATTTTTTTTCGTCAGATGACTATGTCGCAAACAAGCTAATGTTATCTATGCATTCGTGTAGTGTCAAATCATTATATGTGAACCTTATATTCCCCTTTTACGACATTTATAACAAGCAAAAAGAAAACTAAACGAAACTAGTTTGTATTTAAATTTTGCTTGTAATGATTTTTTTTTTAGTAGTGCTTCGTTTAGGGTTAATGTATTTCTTTTACAAAGCTTATATCCACTCACCATGTCTGTCTGTCTGTCTGTGTGTCTGTCAGTCTGTCTGGTCAAAATTTGTACACCTTTTTTTCTTCGACATCCAGTCTCGGGTCAAGCTGAAATTGTGCACAATTACTTCTTTCTTTTAACCGACAACTCAAGAATCATTAATTAAAAATTAACAAATTAGTTTATTAACTATTGGTAATATATTACTTTATTTGGTATCTCAAACAAGGGAAAGAAATAGTGCTCGACTTAAGTGGTGGTATAAGTTGAATTAGTCCCCTTTAAAGATCGTCGTCAAAGGCTTATTACAAATTTATTAAACTATCCAAACTAATTGATACACTGTTGTTGTTTTTTTAAGTATTTTTTTTGAATTCGTTGTTTAGAGATGTTGTTAGAGCTTATATTATCCAAGATGCGTGTAGCCTTTGTTGTTAAGCGCTTGGCTTCCGAATCGAATGGTTTTGGGTTTGAATCCCGTTGACGAGGGAAGACCTGGTTTTTGAAGTTTGGGATTTTTAGGATGCCTCCGAGTCCAACCATCTACAGTTGGTACCTGGCATAAGATGGGGGAAGTAAAGTCAATTGGTCGTTGTGCTGGGTACTCTAGAAACAGATGACATTTTCATCATAAAAGAGTACTTTGTATTACTTCAAGAATTGTGTTTTAGTTATACACATAAGTAAAGTACACCACACCCCCATATCTCTTAGTACTGAATTTTGCGAAGTTTTAGCTTGATCTGAGAATAGGTGTGGGAGAAATATCGTGTTAAAACTTTTTACCAGACAGACAGACAGACAGACAGCGTGAGTCGATGTAAGCTTTGTTGAAAAAAAAAACAACAACAATACAACAAACAACAACCCATAAATGTATAGAGAAGTAATACATATTTGCTGCTATTAAAAACGAATTCTTCAAAATGTATCAAACTCAATACAGAACAAATAGCGGCGGCTATTTGGAAACGCATCTCATTCAAAAACAGCCTCGTTTTAAAATAAGCAGACGATATTACGCTCTCACGCCTTCGTGGTCATTTCTAACTACAATTAGAGGGGAAAAAAAGTGAAAAACGATCGAAGACTTGGGAACCATCAATTGCTCTGTGTGGCAAACCTTAACCCAACACCACGTAACCTAATAAGTGCGTCCGGGCAGACGAATTACTTTGTACTGGTCTTTGTGAGGTTTTCCGTTTCCCGCCCTCCTCCCCGTGTTGTAGTGGTCTTTAACTTTATTTGTATTGGGCTCCGTGCTTTCAGTATGAGGTGAAATAGACGAAATAATAATTGGAAGACGTTGACCGGAAGTGGTATAGAAATTAAAAAAAAGAAAAGAACGAATTTAAAAAGTAGAAAAATAAATTGTCAAAAAATCATTTAATTTTAGCATATGTAACAAAAGTGATTGCATGAACAAGATTCCATGTGTTACGTTTGCTCAAGGAAAAAAATATATATAAGGAAAATTTTGGCGAGGTAGTGGACATTTCGGATAATTTGGAATTAAACACTATCAGAATTGGTCAGTTTGCTTTGTGAGCAGTCCCCACCCCCTCCGCCTCCTTACGAAAAGAGAAAAGAGAATTCAACCATTCTACGACTATGTCTTGACTTGTTCTAAGGTCCAAACACTAACCTTAAGATAAGAACAATGTATTTTTTCAATACAATACAAAGGGCTATTAAGTGTTGAAACACAACAATATATATGAAAGAGCCAAACAATGATGGGTCGACGGTATATACACTCGGTATGGCACGTTACAACAAGAGGTTTGACAATGAATACACCAGTACCAGACTCTGGAAGATATTTATGATACAGTAGCCGTAGCTGTAGCTGTAGCTGCCCGATGTTTCAGAGACGTTTATATTCTGCTTGTTATTAGCCTATGATTTAGTTGAAGTGTTACTTATAAAGAAGTGACCGCTTTACTATATTTGATTTAAAGAAACTCTTGTTCTGTTGTTTTAGATGTCAGAGATTATGAGCGAGAGAGAGAGAGAGAGAGAAAGAGTGAGAGAGAAAGAGTATAAAGAAAAAGTAGAGAGTGAGAGAGAGACAAGAAAAAGAAAGCGAAAAAGAAAAAGAGGAAGAGAGATAGAGAAAGAGAAATGTATAGAAAGAGGGTGAAAAGAGTGAATGGAAGAGAGAGAAAAAAAACGAAAAATAGAAAGAGAAAGCAATAGAAAGAAAGACAAGAAAGTGAGAAAGAAAAGTAAAGAAGATAAAAAAAGAAAGAGAAAGAGACAGAGAAAGTTAGACAAAGAAAGAAAGAGAGAGAGAGACAGAAAAGGAGAATGAACCATTAAGAAATTAAGAGAACTTGAGCGAGAGAAAAAAAAAAGAGAGAGAATGAGTTTCAGAAACAAAGAAAGAGATAATAATAATAATAATAGGCTTGTCTTCGAGTCCGAAGATCAGTGAGGAATACAGTGTTTCCCGTGGCTGTGCAGCCCCAGCTGTGACCTACATATTTTGCCACATCCAGGGCAAGCAAAACCATTGTCCGCAGGTGGTCGGTCGTAAAGAAAGAGATAGAGATACAGAAAAAGATAAAGAAAGAGAGAGAGAAACAGATTGTGAAAAAATGAATTAAGAAAGAGAGCTAGAGAAAGAGATTGCCAATCATTGATCACTCTTTAATCTCTCTCTCTTATTTCATAACCAGATTTTAGTTCCACTGGGAAACAAGTCAACCGGAACAAAAAGAATCCCCAAACAGTGACTTCACCAACTATCAATCACATGATCACATTCACATACAAAAATAAAATAAAAAGCCATCAGAAGAATAAAACTCACTCACCGATTTCTTTTAGTACAATGTTTGTTTTAAAGTTCACAGAAATAAAACTACTAGCGAAGATGAATAAAGAGATAGTATTGACAAAGCAATTATACTGAAACCTTTATTTTACGTCACATCCGGTTTTCATTACCTTCCAGACGGTAGACAAGGGAGAGAATCGTTAAATATTGCAAACAATTAGTGTCAGACATTTCGCATGTTAATTTCAAGCCGAGACCTTTGAGACCGATGTTTAAAAAAAATATTTTAGGAAGTGTCTGTTAAAAGTGTCAAAATCCAATTGAAACTTCTCGGTCAGCGACTGTGTAGTTTGGTGTTTTCTTTGTCCATGACTTTTTCATTTTTCATTCACAGAGTACTTCCCCCTTTCTTCTTAATCTCTGACCAATTTTCACTTTTACTCACTCCGAGCTGGTAGAGGCGTGATTAACATCTGTTCTGGGATATAGAACTACTTCTGGTGTTTAACACTGCCCATTTTCTTATTCACATTTTTTTAAGGTGGTGGAGTGATAGCGCGGTCAACTGCCAAAACCAATCGGCAGAGTTTTTGTCTTTCTAACAGTTCCATTTCTGTAGCTTCTTGTCAGCTACAGTGGGTGTGGAAAAATTCAAGGGATTAATCACAGATAATCAGTTTAGAAGCGAGGTTTGTTTATGGCATTGTGTCACACTGGTGTTGTGTGATCTTGTCACACTGGTGTTGTGTGATCTTGTCACGCTGTGGGTGATTGTAGTGTCACGACATAGAGATTTCAAATAAAAAGAAATTCACTGTTTCTCTTGTATTTTTCTAAGCAAATATTGGTAACAGAAAACAAGAGAAAACGTTATTTAGAGTTAGGGTTAATCTGTTTTGTTATAAATAAAAATAAAGAGTTATAAGATATTAAAGCTTGTTAAGTGGGAAGCGTGGTCGAGAGGATAAGTGCGCTTGAGCTTGGCTAGGCTACCTAAAAGGGGGCTCGAGGTTTGACACCCGAATTGTGTTTACTGAGCGCCCAAAGGCAGCACGGAAAACCAACGCCTAGATACCCCCTCCCCCACTGGTTCACAAATGAGATTGGACCAAAGCGCTCTGAGCATGCTATAAGCATGAAAGTAGCGCTATTTAAAAGCTATAATAATAATAATAATCTGTTAATATTATTAGTTTGAAATGGCCAATCAATTTGTATAGTTTTACTGCCCTTGAGACTTTGCCTCCTAACAGTTTTACTAATGACTAGTCAGATGTATTTTGCCTCACAGAGGAGGAGAGAGCCAGTGACCCTTAGCCAACTTGTGTTCATTTCAAGTATTCTGATCAGAGGATGTCGTCCAGTTTTCGACCACTGGTCCTCCTACCTCTTACCGTGTTCCTATTAACAAGTGTCCCCACTAGTTGTCATGACAACAGTAGTCTCTATGAGGCCACATTTCCTGAGTTTGGTCTTTCAATTAGAACACCAGACACTGGCCTCATTGAGGGACGTTCAGCCATCTGGCGCCCCACTTCAGCTCAATATTTCTGTTTCTAATCTTTTAAGCCCCCTCCCTTTTTCACTTCCCATTTTTAATGAGTAGTCTTCCCTGTTATTTAAAATCTCCTAAAAAGACAGTCAGGTTTTAGGTATATATAAAATATCTCAATATATGAAACGTATCCTTATCTTTTATTGCTGTTAATTGTTGTTTTCAAACCGATAAAAAAAAACGTTCCCCTTTTCGAACTTGCGATCTGCAGGGCAGATGATGTAAAAGGTCATCTGTTTCTGTGGCCTAAGGTTAACGAGGGTGTCATGTATTCAGCACTAAACCTGGATGACAGCCATAAGCCTTTATTGGAGTATACAAAAGTCGCAAGGCAACAAGCGGTGCTATGTTCAAGTTATATACATCTATAACTTAAGGGAGGAAACTCAACTATACAGAAGTTCCCATGTCATAAAGACACGAGAAACACAAAGTAACAATGTCTGCCTTGAGCATAACTTCTTGATAAGCTCTAGACTTGGGCAGAACTTCTTGATAAGCTC
>JADKLZ010000167.1:25303046-25332248 GCA_021533235.1 Biomphalaria straminea
TTTTTTTTTTAAATTAATTCAAGTGGTGGCCTACTAGTTAATTATTCCTGTAGTTCATTGAGCACCTGTTCAGTTCTTGAGGGAAACAAGCTTTTTCGCGGAACACAGTTTGAGAAACACTGTTCTACGTTAACTGAGGTAACTCATTCCATGCTCTAATGGTAGGCAGTTGGGTAGCTATGTTTGGGGTATGGGAGCAGAATTTGAAAATCCCCCGGGCCCCCAATTGAGGGGTCGCCAAATGTGTGTTTGAGTTTCTTTTTAACATTAAATATTAAATATTACGGCATTATCTCGTGCCATGTTGTTTAATGTCGAAATGAAGGGGAACCTAAAGATGCCAAGCCCCCAGGGCCCTTAAAGACCGTGCTACGCCGTTGATAGTATGGTGGAAATAGCACTTATCTGAATTTGTTCCAGCATATAAAATATGAAAAGTGTCATTAAGTTTATTCCACTAAAATCGCAGGCACCCATAATTAGTTTATTACTGGGCGATTTAACATGGATCTAAATCCTGATACAAATATAGTCTATACGTTTGAAATAAAAAAAATTAACAAAACACAAATGCATGATTCTTACCTCATTAATTTGATTTTCAAACTTCTATGGTCACTATACAGAGCGTTGTTTACTATGATCACTTTACTGCCCAGTCCACTGATCTGTAGGGCTGTTTGGAGGTGCTGGACATTGCTAGCCATCATCTCCACGGCCATTACACGATGACCCATGGCGGCAGCAAAGAGGCTGTACTGTCCAATGTTACTGCCCAGATCTACTAGTACCAGGTTTGGATCTGTCTTAGTAAAAGCAGAGATAGGATTGTGATAATTTTTACATCTCCTCTTATTGATTTCCAAATACATGGGTGGAGAGTATAGCCTGAGGCCTGGACATGGATTTAGAAAGTGGCTCCAAACATTTTCCTAGAAATTTAACAGTTTATGTATTTTTAAGGGGAAAAAATACTAGCTTATAAAAGCCACACATGAAAAACTCAAGTTTTGCCGAGAAAAGCCTGCATATGTTTTGAATTTCATTCTCATAGATGGCCAGAAACTAGCAAATGTCAAAACATTTGTCTATCTGGGAAGCACCATATCAGCAAGCGCCAACCTAGATGATGAGGTCGACTTGCTCGTGCCAGTGCTGCTTTTGGCAGACTTCATGAACAAGTGTGGAAACGGAGAGGACTCAGTCTAACCACGAAACTGAAAGTCTACAGTGCTGTAGTTCTCCCGTCATTCCTATATGCATCAGAGTCATGGACCCTATACTCCCGCCACACCAAAAAGCTAAACTCCTTCCATCTACGCTGTCTAAGGAGTATCCATAAGGTGCGTTGGTTTGACCACATACCAGACACAGAAATTTTAAAGCTGTCCAACATGCACAGTATTAATGCGACAGTAAAAAGGTCCCAACTACGATATGCGGGAGATGTGGTCCGCATGCCAGAAAATCGCCTTCCCAGGCGACTTCTGTATGGAGAGTTACGTACAGGAAAGCGCTCCCAAGGCGGCCAATACAAGCGCTACAAAGACACCCTCAAGAGCTCCCTCAAGGAATGCAATATAGACATTCATGGCTGGGAAGCACTAGCTCTAGATCGCTCCGCATGGCGAGAAGCTGTGAGTCACGGAGTCTCAAGATTTGAAGCAAGAAGAGTGGCCAGTGCGATAGAGCGCCGAACAAACAGAATGCAGAGAGAAAAAGCAGGCCCATCTGCAACTGACAAAACTAACCCATGCCACATATGCGGCCGGCTTTTCAAAGCGAGGATTGGACTCTACAGCCATCTTCGAGTCCATAGGATATTAGAAATGTGCTCATCTTCGAACACGAAGGAGGAGCTATATATGTCCCCGTATACAAATCAAAACCGTTTCACCGATCTTGACAAAACTTGACAGAAATGTTCCTTGGGTACTAACTTAGACCTGTGTGTATGTAGCCTATTGTAGCTCTAAACCAAACTTAAGACCCTCAAAAAAAAAAAGTTGACCACCTCTATTACAGCTATAGCCTACTATTTTATGGATCTAGGCTTTGTTTACAATGTTGACGAGAAAAGATCGAAAGGATTTAGATTTAGATCTAATTTTAAGAACTACACTTTGCACTTATAGTTTTTTACTTTGACATTTACAAATACAAAAGATGGTCCATTGATTTCATTATTTAATAAAATTAACCTTCAAATGTGTGTTTCAAAACATTTTTACATAAATTCGTTCTTTCTATCGGCGAATGTAGATATCCTTACGCTCATTCGTTCATTAGACATGATTACGGAAGGTAACTCATCTCTCTATTCCTTGATCTAGATCTAGATCTAGAACTCTAATTTAACTCTAAGACTTTAGATCTAGAACTTCTCTTCGCAAAGATAGTTTTATGCTTGAACACATGAACATACTAATTATAGTCCATTCATTTCATATTTTAATTTAATTTACATTCTAATTTGTTTTTCCAAAGCTTTATTACATGAGTGCAACTCTATTCTTAATATCGCGTAAATTAAGGTCAATTAACAATATTTAGCTCCATTCATAGAATTTTGTATTCATTAATTCACGTATTCGGTTTACTTATAACATTATTATTTTCTTTAATTGTTTCAAATGCACTATATCAGTTACTACATCACTTATCAGCAATACGCAAGTTAAGACGCGCGGGCAGCGGATAATATCTGTCCAACTATAAAATAAGTATAATAAAAGCGTTAAAACACTTTACCTCTAGATATTGTTTCATCATCAGAACAAGATTTTCTTCCCATAGTTTGCCATTCTAGAGAATGAAAATATTGGCCTAGTAAAACCTAAAAAGTCAGACCAGTAAATAAGCAAATAAGCATATCAAACAAATTTTCTAAAAACGAACACATTTTTTTTTCTAAATGTTTTGAATCCAGAGACATAGCTACATTGATATGATTATATATATATTTATAGCTTGTATTGTTTTTAAGTTTCTAAGGTGTTTTCAGAAATATAGTATTAAATTCTAGGCCCCAGAGTCATCCAGAGCGGTAGAGGATATGTTAGCTTGATTTGTACGCTGCACCAATGTGACGACAGTCCAAAGCGTCTCCCACACAAACAGACAGCCTGTATTTGATGTATTTACTACTGGATATTTTTATACATGGATGTAAACTCCTCAAAAGTAATGTACTATGGCTTATCCCGAGTATAGAAGATAGTGATTTAAAGTGAAGTAATCATACAACTTTTCAGCAGTGTCCAATCAAATATAAAGTTCATTTTTTTTTATTTTTTTAAATAATGTTTTGTTTTGTATAATGCACAAATTGTAAGACAAATTTCCTTACGGACAATAAAGATTATTATTATTATTATTATTATTATTATTATTAATTAAGTTTACAATTTTCATCTTTCAATAATTTATGTATTTATTTATCTACTGTGATCAACCAATCCTCCTCTTTCTTTTTCGCCTTAATTTCTGTAAGTTCTGTTATATTACCACCATATTTCTTTATATCGCTTTTTTTTCCTCCTTAATAGACCTCTAGCTAACTATATAATATCTATCAATTTGCCTGTCAGTCTCTTTCTCTCTCTCTCTCTCTCTCTCTCTCTCTCTCTCTCTATATATATATATATATATAATGCCCTTATAATACTTCAATGTTACTTTTAATGCGCCTGAAACCCAGATATCCTGTTCAACTGGGTACACACAAATTACAACTCCATCTTTGGGCGACATAGGCAAAGGGACGCAATCTTTATCGGGCAAGACAAAACCTTCAGGAGGAGTTGAGGGAACTATCCTGACGTCCTGATGAAGTGAAACCAGCTTATTTTGCCATACAAGATGTAGAAAGTTGTCAGAATGAGTTCTTGCTTGATTATTTAGACCATTCCTTGTGATGGCTACATATCTTTGGTAAGAACTTTGACGCCAATCTACTCTTTGCATCTAATAACAAGAAAAAGAAATAATCTCAACAGAGCAGGCTTCATGATATAAACAAAGACACGAAACAGTTAATGCACAAACTACATAATGGGTGTCATTTGCATTTCTGCAGTCAGTGAAAGGAAAAAATGATATAATGATTACAGGAGGCCTCAAATCACAAATAGCTTAGGGCCTTATCAGGAGGAAATCCGGCCACATCAAAAAGCTAAATTCCTTATACCTATACTAAAAAAATCCATCAGGTCAACTGGTTAGACCTAACCACTTATCACACATTGAAATCCTAGATATGTCACATAAGCTATAGCACCCCACCCTCCACTTTTCTGCACATTTCTCCAAAGATATTTTCAAACACGTTGAAGAAAAAAGAAAACAAATGACTTAAAATGGTTACAAGGAGCCTCAAATTTTAAAGGGCTCTATCAGGTTGAAGCCCAACCCTTATGACAGTACTGCTGTAAACAGTAATTCTGAGAGACACCAGGTGCTAGGCTTTCTCGATTCTTTTCCTTATTCAGCTGTTAAGTAATCTTAGCTAATCTACAAAACAAAACTACAGTGCTGTAGTTCTTCACTCTCGTATATATATCAGAGTACTGGAACTTATATTCCCGCTACATCAATAAGCTAAACTCTCACCACCTACGCTAGCGGTTCTCAACCTTTTATGCTCGGCGACCCCTTTTTACAATGTCTCACTCTGACGTGACCCCTCCCCCACACACACATACACACACACACACACACATACAGCAATAGAAGAATAGACAATAACAATCCATATTTTTGATGGTCTTAGGCGACCCCTGATAAATTGTCAATCAATCCCAATGGGGGGGGGGGGTCGCGACCCACAGGTTAAGAACCCCTGACCTACGCTGTCTAAGAAAAATTCATCAGGCGAACTGATCATATATCAGACGTTGGAATCCTAAGCTGTCACATATGAACAGTATCAACGCCCCAGCACAAAGGTCCCAATTCCTATTAGTGGGACATGTAGTCAGTATGCCAGAAAAAAGCCTTCCCAAACGATTGCTTTATGGGGAGCTGTGTACAGAAGAACGATTTCATGGGGGATGTCAACACAAGCGTTACAAAGGCATCCTTAAGGGCACCCTCTAGGAGTGTGATATTGGCACTCACGGCAGGCAAACACTAGCTCTGGATTGCTTCTGATGGCGTGAAGCCGTGAGTGTCAGAATCTCAAGATACATTGCAAGAAGAGTGTCGAGCATGTAAAAACACAGATCCAACAAAAAAGCTTAGAGAAGAAGCGGGCCTGCAGTAGATTCAACTTACCCATGCCAAAAGTGTGGCAGGCTTTACAAAGCGAGAATTGGAATTTACAGTCATCTTCGAGTTCATATGAATTTTGAAATGTGCTCATCTTCAACCATAATCCTTACTAAATTTGTGAGACGTACATAAATGTACATGCGGGCTTTTTCAGTGCATGGATCAAAGGTTTGGAACTCATTGCCCATGAAATCCTATAATCTTAAGCGAGCAATTCATGTATATATATATATATATATACATTTTATTTCGAAAACGGCTCTAACGATTTTCTTTAAAATGTCAAGGTATGTGCGTATTAGTGAGAAAAAAATTCTCAACTCATTGGCCGCATCGGGAAAACTCGAGTTCGACCGTTATTTCGATATGAAAATGTCTCAATGTTGTAAAATTAATTTTGGTTAGAATAATTTATGAATGAAAGTTTTCCAATTTATGAATGAAAGTTTTCCATGACGTAAACGGGAAAAACGATGCTTACGTCACTAGGCTTAACGTAGTACAATGCAAACAAGAACGAGTTTTAAAGTATCAATGGACCTAATTAAACATTTGCGCACCATCTTATTGAAGATTGATTTATTATAGAACTATGGAAGGAAAGTAATGAAATTAAATGTACCGATGTATAATTAGTTATTGCGTTTTAAGTGCTTAATAAATTGTTTACACTTTAATTGCGTAGAGCGGTGTAGATTTCCTCATTAATCTTCGGATTTGATGTCAAGCCTTATTATAATTATTATTTTGCTGGTAAAATTATGACCATGTGTTCATGCTTCAGTGTCTAATGTCCCGTACCAAAGCAAAGGAAATGGTGATTACACAGTTGCTCTACGCCTTACTTTCTCACACTGAACAAGATATCTAGCTAGCGGTCAACGAGTTTGCGTACGCTGCAGCCACTTTTGATTTAACTATAAACCTCAGTAAAAAACTTGGGGTTAGGGCGTGGTGACGAAAGGCCTAGGAGATATCTGAATGGAGGGATGTGTAAAAGCAGGCCATATCCTTCCATGGGCTGTAGCACCAGTAGCACCACTGGGGTAGATGGATGGCAAAAGCCGGTATGAACTTCTTATAGTCTGACAGTCTGGCTGAGCAGGGCACATATCCCGTAAAATAATCTTTAGTGTTCTGTTTGTTTTATATGTAATTGTACATGGCGATTAAATATCAAGTCTCTTAAGTCCTCCTACAGTCTAGACAGTGTAAAACTATCGTGGGCCTACTATTGTTGGCTTGGAAGAAAGTCTTTGCAGTTTTACCCAATAACGTAGAAATTTGCGTCACCCGATGTTTCGTACTAAAGCCATAATTGAATATACTAATTCCAAAATTAAATGTGTGAACGTACCAATTTACATATAGAGCAAACAGAACACTAAAGAAATTCTTCGAATTAGTAGTCTTTATCCGATCGTTCATTTTCGTAATTATAAAAAAAATCCCAAAATGACTTCGGGTATATAACCTTTCTTATCAAATTATTTAACCGAGCAAGGCTCGACCACCTGATATTAATAATAATAAGGCTTGTCTTCGAGTCCGAAGATTGACGAATAATGCAATATTTCCCGCTGCTACGCAGCCCCAGCTGTGACCTACATATTTTCAACTTTCCACATCCAGGATTAGTAATTTTTTATTTCACTATCTTTAGGGCACCTATGAGACTACACAGCTCTAATGTGGTGTCAGGGTTCACTTTATACTTGGCTGGACACAGTTCCTGTGGCTTGATGGGGGGTGTTTTCTCACTTACTTGTCCTTTACAATGATGTATTAATACTTTCTTGGCTTGATAAGTGTTATACAATTTAGGAATAATTACTAATTCCAACTAACTCCTACTCCAAGAATATAATACACTGATATTTAATACTTGGCACAAATAATGACCTGAACTTCAATACTTATACGCACACCACCAGTCCAGGAACATAATACAACTGACTACCAATTTCACTCTATCAACCAAGGGAGACTCACATTCAAAACATCACGTGTGTACTGTTCACATTCATGCCTGGGGAAAATAAACAAGGGGATATAACTCTTTCATACTTGAATAGTACAAAGATATAACACAATCACTCTCACTCTACTTGCCCCTGACAGTGGTGCCTAACGTCAGTTGGGGGAAAGTAAATGCGGTTGGTCGTTGTGCTGGCCACATGACACCCTCGTTAACAGTGAGCCACTGAAACTTATGACCTTTACATCATCTGCCCTGTAGATCGCAAGGTCTGAGATGAAATGTTTACATTAAATCATTATTATTTTTATTATAATGTTAAATTTCAGTAACAGCTACTTACGTGTGGTAATATCCTAATAATTCCTAGGTCGTATGCATTATTACTTAGTCTTAAAATAAACCAGGCCAATGACGTACACACAAGAAGGAAGGCGCTAGCTAATAACTTATTATTCAATCTGCTTCTCATATTGTTTTGTGACGTGTACAATTTGATACCTGTAAAATAAAAACAAGCAAAGTACAAAAAAATACTTAAAAACAAAAAAAACCCTTATATTGTGTATCAGTTAGTTTGGATCAGTCATGTAATTACATTTGTAATAAGCCTCGGACGACAATCTATAAAGGGGACTAATTCAGCTTATACCACCACTTCAGACAATTATTATTTATTTCCATTGGAAGGGAAATAATTAAGCTTATACCACAACTTCAGTCAAGTACGATTTCTTTTCCTTGTTTGAGATACCAAACCAAGTAATTTATTACCAATGGGTAATTTACTAATAGGTTATATTTTTTTTTATTGTTTCTTGTGTTGTCAGGTAAAAGAAATAGTTGTGCTAAATTTCAGCTTAATCCGAGATTGGGTGTCGGAGAAATGACTCCTACAAACTTTTGGCCAGACAGACACACAGACAGACAGAGTGAGCTGATATAAGCTTTGTAAGAACATGAGTAGTTACAACTGGAACATAAGATTTTTGCCAACTCATCTTTACTTTTCATCAACTTTAAGAAATGTTTGTCTCTTCATAAACACTTCACGGCGCATCTAGCTTCAGAGATTTTCAGTAGTTCGTAAAATTCTGTATTTATCTTGTTATATATTAAGTATAGACGTTTCATCCACAAGGAAACAGATAATTACGTCGTGCATCTAGTCATGCATTCAGTCATGCATATTAACCAATGACTTAAATTCTGTCAAGTTACTGTTTTCCCTGACTAGCTCAGGCAACTCATTCCATGCTCTAAAAGCACTGGGCGAAAAGGGGCTTTTGTACAAATTTGTCCTAGCATATGGGACGAGAGGTGTGCCTTTTTCTTTGTGTCTTTCTGAGTATTTTATTCCATTTTGTTTTTATATTTGAAGATTATGGTTCAGTGTTTTATGTATAATTGCAACTTTACTTTTAAGTCTTCTATCCTGAAGGCCTTCAAAATTCAGTGATTTTACTAAAAGTGTTACTCTAGTGACTAGTCAAATGTAAATATTCGTTAGTTATGAATATCACTGCTCTATTTTGTATCTATACCAGTATCTTGTGTCTTGAGTAGAGGGTTCCAAACAGAGGATTCATTTTCTATTAATGAACCAAGGTTACATAACATTTTAGTTTTATGTTCTTATTTTTACGATAACTCTATTCAAGTCACAACTTCATGGAGGAATCTGGATGGTACCTGGACACTGATCTCTAGATAAAAAGGCACGAACGATTTTCTTAGAAATGTAACAGTTGAAAAGAATTACTAGTTCATTGGTCACACTGGTACAACTTTAGTTTGACTGTTATCATTTTTAAATGTAAATTAAGAAATAAATTTAAATTTGGATAGAGAATCAGGTCTAGATCTAGATCCTACATCTTTTTTTAAAGGACTATGGCGTTCTTGAAATGACATTCGCGTTCGGTAATTTTCGAATGTAAGGCTTTTTTTGATTCAAGGGTTTAAAAAGTTAATGTTTCTGAACATGTTGCGCATTGTCTTTTAAGTCTAGATCTAAAGCCCTGTAATTGGAATATTTTAAAGACTAGTAGATCTATTCCAGGATTCTTTCTCGGGAGGAGGGGGTGTTAATAGGGCGGGGTAGAAAATGTTACATTTTTTTAATCACACCGTAACCTGAATAAAGGGTCATTGTCTTTTTGTTTTTAAATATTTAAATATGTTTCTTATTTAATGGATATTAATAACTTACCAAAGAAAAAACAACATACATGTAACGACTATTTAAAACCTTTTCGTTTAGATCAATTATCCGTTACCATGACAACCCTTACATCAAGAATGCCGCAATTCTCTCAGGTTGTTCATCCATAAACTTACACATATTTTTTATTTTTAAATCTCTACCAGAACTGACACAAAAATATTCCAATAAATGTTATTAGGCAGGTGGTTAGGTCATAGGTCATACTAATAGTCTGAATGGTGCACGATTGGGGAACAATGTCACTCTAGGTTTTATTGATCTGTGCTGATGTTAATCCGCTTGGTTTATGGTCAGGCTTATGACGTCCAGTGTTTGTTCCAAGGGCTCCGATGTCCAACACTGTTTGCCTCGTGAGATGGTCCTTAATTGGCTAGGTTTAACTAGCATGGGAAATTGCAGTAGAGAGGTTATTATTGACTAGTTACAATAGAAATGTCATTAGTGACAAGTTATAATAGAGAGGTTATAAAGAGGTTATAATAAAGATGGTTTTACTACAAAAATTATTAATGAGAAGTACTGAAGTTATTATTGAGAAATTATAGTAGAGAAGTTATTATTGACAAGTTATAGTAAAGAGGTTATTGATGAGAAGTTATATTAGAGAAGTTATTTTTATTTTATTATAGCTCTTATATTGCGCTACTTTCATGCTTATAGCATGCTCAGAGCGCTATGATCCAATCTCATTTGTGGACCAGCGGGGGGGGGGGCGGGGCTTTCTAGGAGATGATTTTCCGAGCTGCCTTTGGGCGCTCAGTAAACACAACTCTGCCCGAGTCTCGTGTCGAGCCTCGAGCCCCCGTCTAGGTAGTCAAGCTCAAGCGCACTAGCTTCTCGACCACGCTTATGGAGAAGTTATACTAAAAAGTTATTATTGACAAGTCATAGTAGAGAAGTTATTGACAAGTTATAGTAGAGGCGTTATTGTTGACAGGTTATAGTAGAGAAGTTATTATGACAAGTTACGAGCACTTGTGATCTTTGCATACAATCTTTAGTGAGCCAATGTTCAGCTAATTTAGAGCTAATGAAAGAGATTGAGATATTTCTCACCTGACAAAGACTAGATTAAAACATGGATGCGCGTAGGGGTGTATATTATTATTCAAAGGAACGTCTCTATTTTATAAGATAAGATAAGCCTATTGGGCTTGATTTCAAAGCCTGAATTAGGAGTCTTAAATTTATACTGGATTCGATCTTAGTTGTGCTTACCAAGCGGCTACATGCTGCAAAGAAAATCTCTTTTGGATACAACACAAAGCCTTGTGTCTGCAAAAGTTTTGACTAGAGAGAGCCGAGAATTCTAAATAAGCACAATATCTTTAAAGAAACGTCTGGTATTAAGAAGGACATGTCTGCCAACGCTGTTCATAAATAAGAGAAAAGTATAGTCCATTTCACTTGTTACCTTTACCTATCCCTTAGTCTGTTGAACCGTTGGGGTACCATGCAAGATTAGTCGACCATCTTTCTCCATTGCTCTAAGTGCTCTTTCAGTGGCAGGCCCATTCTTTTATGTTGCCATTTTGCTTAAAACATTTAATTATATTATTCTTTACAATAATTACCCATTTTCAACAATGAATGCAATTTCTGAAAATTCAAGAAATATTTTTAGAGTCTTTTCTAGCCTGAACCAGTTCATCTTGATTCACTGATTTCTAGGATGGTGAGGTTGTACCTTTTCATCTCAGCTGCCACTTGCGCTGTCTTCCCAGTCTTATACATGGTCCGGACATTCCATGTACCGATGGTGGTGGTGGTCCTGGTAGAGATGATGGTCTTCGGCCTGTCAGCTTCCAGAAGACTCTGGTTTTCACTGGCATACGTCATAAACCTTCCAGCTGGAGGTCCATCCTCTCCCAGGTCCGTGACTTCTGTTGATTTGCTGTTTGGTGTTTCTGTAGCTAGTGGTTTTTCTACAGGGTAGAGTAGCTAGCCCTACGCCCAACCCTCCTACTTTCTCAGACGGGCTTGGGAATGTAGAGATATACTTCAGTAATAATTTTCCAAAGATATGCCTATAGATATAGACTTTGATAACCATGGGCACAATTGTCATGAACATTACTTTATTAAACTCTTGAATCAATGACAATGAAAGATTCCCAAACGCGATAGTCCTTTTAAGAACGTAATAGTCCTTTCAAAACCATTACTGGATCTAGATCTAAGCATAGTTCACTAGCCAAATTTTAATGTATTTCTCTTTTTTACTTTAAACAAAAAATTAACGGTTGAGCTAGAATTTCCGCCGTTGCGGCCAACGAGATTTTTTTTTCTCAGTGATATAGCCTACATCGTTAGAGCCGTTTTAGAGATCAGCTTCCAGGTTCCACACTACACCTTTCATGACGTAGTGACTTAAATAGAGATATTGTAGCAACATGTATAAATGTGTATTGTTTTCTCAAGAATTAGTGTGTGCTATGTTATTTATTTACTTGTACATGTTTAGCTTTGAGATTTTATAAATTAACATAAAAACAACAACAAAACACATATGATACTTGGCACACACAAACCTACATACACACACAAACTTATTAAAAGGAACAAGTGGCTCAGTTTTATTTTGTTGTAGTATGATCTATTAGGATTGGCCTAATGCTAGTAGATGTACGTGGTGTCAAGATGTCATATAGTTAAGAAGGGTGTTAACACCAGTAGATCTAAATCATACCGTCAAGACGATATACATACAACAATAAGCTTATACAAATGAATGCTTATATAAAGTCACATTCCTCGTCCCATATGCTAGGAAAAATTTGTACAAAAGCTCCTTCTACCCTAGCGCTATTAGAGCATGGAATGGGTTGCCTGAGCTAACCAGGAAAAAACAGTGACTTGGCAAAATTTTAGTCATTGGTTAAATATGCATGCCTGAATGCATGACGCGTAGGACGTAATCATCTTCTTTTTTGAAGTAAAGTCTGTATTATATAAGATAAGAAGATAAGTAACATGTCTCTCAATACGTTGATGCTTATATAAAATCTTTCCAAATCTTTACTTAATACATTAAAAAGATGAATCCCTTTCACTAGCTCAATAAAGTTTAATAAACACATTTAATCGTTTGTACATTTCTTAGGGAACTCATTCCCATATTATATTGAAGTAATACATTTAAAAACAAGATTACAAAGAGAGTTTGTGTGATCCACAAACTCAGAGGCGGCCCCCGTCGGAGTCGGATCCCTGTTAGATCCGCCTATTCGCAAGATGTTTCGGATGTTCCTTCTAAGTTGAAAATAATTAACTTCTCGCTGGACGATGGAGGATGGCGAGAAGGGTATAAACCTGCCTTATCTTGATGTTTGCGCACTAGACTTTAGTTCGGATTTATCGTTGGTCCCTGGCTCAATTCCTGTATTCCTGTGAAACTATCGCAATATTTCTGAAAGAACAGTAAAGGTTAAATTATATTTTCAAAAGCCTTTAGTGTTTTGTTTTTTTATCTAATCGTGACGGACAGACCAACCAACAGACAAAAGGCACAAAAAAATATGATTTTTTCATTCTAATGGGGGCACTAAACAATTTATTTTTAAAAAAATCTGATTTTTAACAAAAAATAAGAAATTAGTTTAGAATCATGTCATTGTCGGGCTTTACGCTAGTACACGAAAGTCGCTGCTAAAAGTTCATTTAAAAAAATGTGCGTGATATCTGTATGTCTAGAGAATTTCTTATAGTAACATTTCCTCCCTTACATTTACGTAATTGTTTTAGAAATGGTGTTTTGTTATTAAGAAATCGCTTGCATAATTAATTTTATAAATTAAACGGTTTGCTTTTAGAAAACTAAAAGTAGCCGTTGCACCTAAACTTTTCAAGCCGCATTTAAGGTGAAATAATATTTTTCGTATCTCTTCTAGTTTTGGCGCTCTGAGTGTGACAGACGGACAGACGGACAGACAGAAGGAAATTCATTTTAAAAAATGTGCTTGATATCTACATACCAAGAGCATTTCTTATAGTAACATTTCCTCCCTTACATTTACGTAATTTTTTCAGAATTGTTGTTTTGTTATTAAAAAATCGCTTGCATAATTAATTTTATAAATTAAACGGTTTGCTTTTAGAAAACTAAAAGTACCCGTTGCACCAAACTTTTTAAGCCGCATTTAATGGTGAAAAAATATTTTCCGTATCTTTTCTAGTTTTGGCGCCCTGAGTGTGACAGACGGACAGACGGACATTTTGCACAAACCTAATAGCGGCTTTTCCCCTTACGGGGGCCGCTAAAAATTGAAGTGCTTTTTAACAAGTGAGGGTACAAAGTTTAATACACAGGTAATTAATTATAACAAATTTTACAAAAACAATTTGTTAACATTTGATTTATTTAAACTTCGCTTTTTAATGATACCGATACCTTTTTTTTAATTTCGTTTACACAAAAGTTCGTGTTTCAATTAGATGGGGCGGAGGGGGCGAAGAATATGCCTCCTTATCCAACACTTTATGTCCTCCTCTCGCTAACTGTGATGGCTGAGCGGTAAAGCACTTGGCTTCTGAACCGGAGGTCCAGGGTTCGAATCCTGCTGAAGACTAAGATTTTTATTTCGGGATCCTTGGGCGCCTCTGAGTCCACCCAGCTCTAATGGGTACCTGACATTAGTTGGGAAAAGTAAATCGGTTGGTCGTTTTGCTGGCCACATGACACACTCGTTAACCAGAATCAGATGACCTTTACATCATCTGCCCTATAGACCACAAGGTCTGAAAAGGGGAACTGTACCTTATTTTACTCGCTACCTTGCAATGTAGCACAACTTGCTAACCAAGCTCTGCTACACGTAGCTCTTACCAAACTTACCTAATCTTAATGCTTTGACCACCCAAACATCCCTTTTTACATTGCACATTGAAACCTCTTTTTGTTAACTTGCACAAATAAACCTCCTTTTTCTAACTTTTTCACATCCAAACCTCCGTTTGATACATTGCACAAACCTTGTTCTGTAACCGTTAACATCCAAACCTCCTCTAGCTATCTTAAGATAAGATCAGCTAATTTTTATTGACGCAATCAAATGGAAATTCCGTTTCACTACAATTGACAAACTCAGCGTAACTACTGTACAAAAACAATATAGATGAAAAATTTGAACAACATTCACACAAGAACAACCAGCGCTTTATGAATTTGACTTCTATGTACTTCTCGATGACGACAGCTAATCTTATACCACTCTAACCCAGTGGTTCCCAAACTTTTTTGTCTCGTGGACCCCTTGACATGTTTTCTGGTTTTCCTTGAACCCTTTGTTTAATTTATATTAAATTCTTGAAAATTCATGAATTTCAAATTACACATTTTGTTTACATAATTTCCAACCATTGCTACGGAGATTATTATTCATATTGAGATTTGTTGTTTTAGTAAAAGGTTTAACAAAGAGCTGTTATCGTAGATTTCTTGAGACATAATAATTTGAATAAAAAATACATCATTGACTCTGCCAGCTGTATAGAGAGATATATTGTTTGTAGAAATATGTTGTTTGCAAAGACTTATATTAGAAGATAGAAATATTTAGCTTTATTCCAACCGAGCTTAAGAATTTAGTGAACTCTTCTACAATACAATTGCCCTAACAGAGTTTTCATGGATTGTTTTCATTAAGCCACCACAAACGAAGGAGCTGAATTCTCATTGAATGAAGAAAAAATAATTTAAAAGTTAAGATCATTATAACTAATGAGCTCTATGACAACCACAGAGAAGAAATAGGAGCAGTGCATCATAAAAAATGGCACATTAACATTCTCTAGTTTGACAAGGAAGTAATAAAGTTCAATTTCAAATACTTAACACTGTACAGTCTACATTTCTTTTTGTTAAAGTTATAACTAGACAAAACTACACTATGCAAATATAGTTATTAAATTAAATAAAACAATTTTTCACACATACATCAAGCACTCCTTTGTGCTAAGAATTAGTTCTGCTGTAATTTGTTCCTCTCCTGGTGCTTTGTGATTCAACTGATAAATGTTCTTGTCATTTCTCTTCACATTTGAGCAAGTAATTGCGCATTTAGTTTCTCATAACTGCGTTGATAACAAATTGAAGATATTCCTGCAATCAAGATCTACTACTGCTCCATTTGTTGCTACTGATATAATAGTTACAGGGTTTGCTTTTTCTTCGAACGATTCCTTCAAAACATCAAATGTGTTAGACTTTATTGTCAACTATAAGTTTTCACAAAACGAAATTTTGTCGTGAATTTCTTTATCCATAAATAAACGAACATGTGCCCAAAAAATGCTTCATGACAGGCACAACTCGGTTCATATATAGACTTTTGAACTATTTATTGCTTAGAAGAATTCTTAGCAAATATCAGATGCATGTTTGTATACAAAATAGTTTTAAAAACTTCAGCGGCTGGCTAAATCATTCTTTTTTTTTTGCGCCAATTGTATATCATTTTCATAATTTTGCGATATTTTAAGACACAGCAAACCATAATATTTTCCTTAAAATTTGAAAACAAATATTTTGTCAATAGTAGATCTTTACTCAACACTGCAATGGAGTGTTCAATAGTTTTTCAAATCTTATTAGGGTGGCTTTGTCTCCAGCGATCCTCCAGCTTAGGTGGTTTCATGGTGTCATTACATAAAATGTTAAATAAAAGGCACATAGGCAATATAAGTTCGACGAGAAAAGAAGAAAACAATTTGAAAATTAACACCACCGTCAATGTTCTATTTAGATTCAGCCATGTTAAATATTAGTTATCTATAGACCAAATTGAGCTATTTAAATGAGGTATTAAAATTTAAAATATGTTTTTCATTCCAAAAATATAGTAGATATTTAATGACCTAGCTATAATAAAGTATAAATAATGTATATTTGTATGATATAATAGGTGATTCCATTAATGTGAGATTTATATTAAAATCAATTCCTTCTTGAATGAGATCCACTCTCGTGAACCCCCATTTGGATGTCATGGACCTCTAATTCTTTTTTTCACTTTCGTGGACCCTCTGGAAGTCCTCGTGGACCCCTGGGGGTCCATATGGACCACTTTGGGAATCACTGATCAAGATAAAGTATGTAACTCACGTGATAGACTACAGTGTTGGGATGTGCCATGTAGAGACTTTGCTTCAGTTGTTTAGTTTAATCCTGTTGTCAACTGTACATATCTCGTATAGCTGCCAACTAGAGAGGTAACAAAACGCTGTATCTTCCAGTCGTGACTTGCAATGAAAGGGGGGCACGTTACTCACAGAGACAGCATGGTGTGCAAGTTTCCAGTAAAGTACTTTACTCTTTGGCGTGTGAGCATAGGCTGGGGCATTGTCTTCTGAGGTGGAGTGTGTTGTAAGAAGTGGCACAGGGCTTTAAAGAACACTTACTCACAAATAGATCTACACAGAGATGACACAATACACACCGGAAGTCCACACTACAACCGAAACACTTTACCATCGTCAAGAACGTCTGTGTGCTTGGGGGGCGGGGTTAGACTATCTATACTATAAAAGGAAAAAGGAAAAGAAAGGTATGTATGAATGTATGTATGTATGTATGTATCGAATAGAAATCAAAACCGCTTGACCAATCTTGATTAAACTTGCCAGAAACGTTCCTTGGGTATCAACTTAGACCGTAGTGTATGTCCCTAAAAGAAACGTAAGAAACTGAAAAAAAAAAATAAAGTTGACCAACTCTGTTAAACTATTCTACCTCATAAATGTAGGCCATATCTTCATGATTAGACAAGATTGAGAGGTCACGCATGCGCACAGATGACAATGACTAGGTCTAGGTCTAAATGAGCTCTCATTCAAGAAAACATATTTTTTTTTACTTTTACACAGGAACACACATATAAGTGTCTATTCATTTCATTATTTAATGAAAATGAATCTTCGAATTTAAATTTTAAAAACTATTTTTTACATAAAATCGTTCACTCTAAATGTAAATGGCTTTGAACGTCTTGACATACTTTTCCGTAACTTGCGGCACTATTAGGCCTACATGTGTCGCGCAGTGGTACAAATGAAAGGAACGTCATAGGTCATAATTATAATATCGCGAAATATAAATGCATATTATTAAAGTAATAAACTACTTAAATAATACAATTTACTTTTTATTGTATTTTGTTTCGTATCATTTAAGCCTACAACTACCGATTCGGTTTAATGTGAAGTCTTTATTTTAATTTAATTTTTTTTTCTTTCAGATTTACTTACTTATGCGGATTTAGACCTGATAACTACGTACGAAACACGGCTAATGTATCTAGGCCAACACAAGCTCACAGTATTAATAGTCTTTTACTATAATATGCTCAAAGTTTTTATTTATTGACTAGATAGCTGTGGCATTCAAATTGTTTAGATTCTAGATCTAGAGCTACATAAAATTAAACTACCAATGTTATATATAAACAAATATATTCACCAAGGCAACGTATATTGAGGTCACGAATTTTCGGCTTTAAATAAAATAAAAACATTGTAGGCTTTTGACTAATAAATGCGTTATTTTTAGATTTAAGTCATTGAGAGTTCAATAATTTACTCTCTTAAATATACGATTGACTATACTTTTATTGAAGAAAGTCTAGATCTACTTATTAACTTGCACATTATACATAATAATTTTAAAAAAATACATTCTTTAATATAGCAGTCTACACCTGGACATAGATCTACGTCTTCGCTCTATAGATAAACTGGTACAAAAATAAAGTCTTTTCATTTCCAATTTAAATCAAGTATATGTAGGTCTACAAGCAAATGTTTTTATTTGAAAAATGGATTTAAATTTAGATCTATGTCGATTAGCTAATTTTATAGCTACATTAATACTATTTTTACATTTACGCATTCCGCATTCGTTTTACTTAGGCCTATAACATTATTATTTCGTTCAATTGCTTACAAAACGCTCTCAGTGACTACATCGACAGTGATACGCAAATTAAGACCCGCTGGCCGCGGGTAACATATGGTTAGTATACTATATACAAGCGATTAGTTTCAAAAGTTACTTTTAATATTTGATTGTACGAACATTGTGGCCTATATAACGGCTTAGGAAATCAAGGTCATTCAGTTTCCTGTGATCAACTTTTCCTAAAAACAACAGCAGAGTTCAAGGCATGAATGACATGCAAGTTGTAACCAGTGCTAGTAATCACGTTTTGTTTTTGTTGTTGTTGTTTTTAAAACTAGACTCAAGTATTTTAACCGAAGCAAATAGCTAGATTTTATTTCCTACAAATGAATGTAATTCAAATAATATTTATCGTTCATTCATACACGTCTTACAAATTGTATTCAATTTTCCCCCTTCATTACACAACCAATCCATAGACACAAAGATAAATGCACAATCCTCGTCCCATATGCTAGGACAAATTTGTAACAAATGTTTTTTCTTCCCTAGCGCTATTAGAGCATGGAATGGGTTGCCTGAGCTAGCCAGGAAAACCAGTGACTTGGCAGAATTTATTTAGGTTAATTTGCATGACTAAATGCATGACGCGTAGGACGTAATCATCTTCCTTTTTGAAGTAACGTCTGTATCATATAAGATAAGATAAGAAATAATGTGTTTAATTATCTTATCTCATTATGCTTTGTATTAAAAATAATAACTTCTAACCAGGGGAAATATGACCAATGCATAGAAATATTCAGGTACTGAGCAATGACTCCCCAACCCCTTTGATTTTATAATAAGAAATTGCAATACAATAAGGTAAAATAATTTTCTTAAATTATATTATTTATTCATTATTGGTAGATTATAAAACTTTGATATCAAGTTTATACATTTACCATAAAGAAAAAACTTTTGTGTGAGTTTTGAGGAAGCGGGTGAATGTAATTGAATTGGGTCAAGATGTTGAACGTGCATTTTGTAGAAAAAGAACACAGTGGACATCCTCTGCAATTATATTGTTTAAGATGTTTGTGTGACGTATTTGTTAGTCAATTATGTGACGTACTGTATATCGTCACACGCCAAGGATAGTAATGTAATTGACTTGATACTTCATAAGAATGAAGACAAAACTATTTCAGCTTTTTTTTCAACAAACTTTAATACAGCTTCTACTTTCTTGAACAAACACTTCCTCAATCTCTACTTTAATATAAATAAAACTTCACTTATATAAACAACTTCTTAATAACTTCTACTATTATTTCTTTATAAAGAGAAGATTAAACAACGGACCATCGCTACATAAAACTACTCCTATGCGAGGACATCGCTCTATAAGTACCGTTACAATGCGAGGACATCGACTAACTCTTTTTCCCGTAATTTATACTTTTTCAAATCGTATCTTCCAGAAGTATAGAACATTCTCTGATAACTATTTTAGTAACGTTGACCTTCTGGAAGATGACGTGTATAATTTTTTTCCCTTAACCTCTTTCTCTGATTGGCTATCCAAAATTAGCTTGTTTACGCTGGACAGCACACTGACTTGACCTGGCTATCGAAAAGCTCAAACTAAACTCGTTACCCCTTGTCTTTTTAGCATTTTGTATGCAATATAAAATGCTTAAATAATACAATTATTACTATAATATATGCACACAAAAAACCCTAATAAAATTGTTCCTATAAAGTACAGAACTGATAATTTAACTAAATATTGCATTACATTTACATAATTCAAAATTCAAAATATTGTATATATTCAACATCTATAATGAGTAATACAGCATCTATAATTAATATTACAAAAATATATTTTAGTTACATACATTACTTGTCACTGCGTGATATTATAACGTATAGAACTGATATTGCAAATTATAGTTTCATTACATTTACATAATTCAAAATATTGTACCTATTCAGTATCTATAATTAGTATCACAAAAATATATCTAGTTCCATAAATTACTTATATCTACATGATAACTGAGAATGAACTTTTCAATTTTCGTAACACACAAAAATATCAAAATAATAAAAATTGATAATACTAAAATACAGGTGATGTCATCATATTACTTGGTAATACAGAATATCTGAATATTAACTTATTTTCAAACATTGTAAGGAAAAAGTATTACCATTGCCAAATTTGTAATTTTAATCTATTATAACAACAATATTTAAGATAAATATACTAAGCAATAAACAAATGCCTGACAATAGTATTCAAGTAACTCTTGACACAGCTGTACAATCTTGTTAAACTTGCAATGCTCTTAAGTCCAGGTACTTGAAACAATTCTAGTCTATCTGTACATTCTTCTCTTCAGATACTTGAAACAATTCTAATCCATCGGAACACTTCTTCTTAGTGGTTCTTTAAAGTTCAAAATACATTTAAAAATATTGTCCTGTGTTTTAATAGAGTTCTGTTCAACTCTGACGTTGAAAAATGTCACTTTAGGTTGCAATACAAACTTGCTTGGTTTAGTGAAAGATTCACATTGTTTCAGTATGTTCAGAATGTCTCTCAGTTCATGAACATGTTTCATCATTGCTTAAAAAAGCATACAATTATTGTCTGTATAAGAGTCTTTGGTTTTCATCAGTTCAAATTAAATCTTTCTTTTGATGACAGTTTAAGTTGCAAAACTATTATCGTAGAAAACGTTGAGTTGGAATGTTCATATATAAATTGATCTAAGAAATCATTTAAGTCTTTCTGCAGTAGATCACTATTGTGTAAAGGTAGAGAAAAAGTACTTGAGTTGGCAAGTTTGTCACTTTTGAAGTTGATTTCATGGTCTATAAATGTTGAACTGTCAGGAACATCATGAAATATTCCAAAATATTCTTCACTTATATTCAAAATGTCTTTCTTACTTTTCATTGTTAAGTGGTTCACATCAATGTCTTTGATACATTCAGTTTGTTTCGATGTTGTTCTTGTTAAGTGTTCATGTATGACGTCTTCATCTTCCTCTTGAATTGTTTCTAAGCATGTAACATTTTCTGCAAGTTCTTTTGTTCTGTTTACTTTATCTGTATCCTCGTTGTATTTGTCTAATATATGAACATGAAACACTTTGATATGTTTGTTTATGTTGATTTCACACGTTACGTTTGAAATCTTTCTAATGATGGTAAATGGACCTTGCCATGTATAAATCAGTTTGTTTCTCATGTCAGGTAACCATAACTTCACTTTGTCTCCTTGTACAAATGTTCCTAGCTTTCTGTATTCATTTAATACTCTTTCACTTTTAATATTGACTTTATCTTCTTCAGTTGTCGCACATGGCTTTATGACGGTAGTACTGGTATGAAAACCTTGTTGAAACGTTTTCTTTTCTGAATTACTTAGACATGACTTTGGCATTGATTCATTCGAAACAAATATCTTCGAATCTGTATTTGGTTGACTTTCTTTGGAAGTAATTATGTTACTTTGTTGATGACTCATATCACGGTTCTTGCATAAGTTGTCCATCAGTCTCAGATGAACTTCTGTCTTTTAGTTAAATGTAGAATTGTTGAATTCATCAACATTTGAGTCCTTTTTGTCTGGTATATTTTCAACTGGTTCACAATGTCGTTCAACATTCGTATTCTGCTCTGGAACTTGTTTTCTCTTAGGATTGGTCATTTGACAAACTTGACAATCATTAACATGTTTCTTAACATCTTTTGTAATGCTCGGCCAATAAAATTTTTCAAGAATTCTTTTCTTAGTTCTTATCACACTCGCTAGTTTGGTATGTAGAAAACTGTGATTCTTTTCAATGATTTCTTATGTATACTTCAGTGGTACAATGATTTGTTCAACAAACTCACAGGTATCACAGTTAACACTTTTCTTCACTAGTATTCCTTCTTTGAAATAAGGTACATTAAGTCCTGATTTCTTTACATTTGTCTGCCCCTTCTGGTACATTCTTGTCAAAGTTGTATTTTTCTTTTGTTTAGCTTTCAATTCTTCATTATTAAATTGTTGAAGTTCAGTAGTATGTATTTTTGTTATACTCATAAACAATATCAGGTCCTTCAGTATCGTCTGTCTCTTTTTCTTTATTTTCAATTATTTCTGTTTCTTTTATTTCTTTAATTTTTCTTTCTTCTTCTTCTTTCATTTCTTCCAGTTTTCTTTCTTCTTCTTCTTTCATTTCTTCAAGTTTTCTTTCTCTTTCTTCTTTCATTTCTTCAAGTTTTCTTTCTCTTTCTTCTTTCATTTCTACAAGTTTACTTTCTTCTTCTTTCATTTCTTTAAATTTTATTTCTTCTTCTTCTTTTTCTTCTTTGCATATCTTCCCTTCTGTTTCTTTTTCTTCATTTTCATTTCTTTCTGTTTCTTTGGTCCTTAACTCTGTGCTTGTAACGGTACTTACTTCACTTTTATTTTCTTCATTTTTCTTCAATATTTCTTTTGTGTCACTCGCATTTACTTGTATGTAAGTATTTTCTGTCTCATCTTGAATTGTGTTACTTATGTCTTGAACATTCTGTGCCGTTTCATTGTTCTCGAACATGTCAGCTTCATCTTCTTCTTCATTAAGTAACTTCAACCTACATAAACAAAAATCTCTGCACATTTCTTGCAGTCTACTCCTTTCTACTTCATCTTTCATTCCTGAAAGTACTTCAAGTTTTGAGTCGTAATGATCTATTACAGCTTGTTTTTGTCGCAATTTTTCGAATTCTCTTTCTCTGACTTTACGTCGTTTTTCTTCTGCTTCTCTTTCTTCTTGTCTTCGTTTCTCTTCTTGTCTTCTTTTTTCTTCTCTAATCCTTTTTCTTTCTTCAAACTCTTTTTCTTCTTTACGTTTTCTTTCTTCAAACTCTTTTTCTTCTTTTTGTTTTCTTTCTTCAAACTCTTTTTCTTCTTGTCTTCTTTTTTCTTCTCTAATCTTTTTTCTTTTTTCAAACTCTTTTTCTTCTTTACGTTTTCTTTCTTCAAACTCTTTTTCTTCTTTTTGTTTTCTTTCTTCAAACTATTTTTCTTCTTGTCTTCTTTTTTATTCTCTAATCTTTTCTTTTTCTTCCTCCTCCTTTTTTTTTTACATTTTCGTATATCGTAATTTATTTTTTTGAGTGCACCATTCCTCCATTCTTTCTTGTGGCAAGTGAAAACCAGCGGCTAATTTGATGTATACTTTCCACAAGAACGTGATAGATGCCATTGTAATAACGTAGCAACTTTATATTTATAAAAACTGCCGACTCTAGCGATGACCAAGCCAACAACGGTCTACAGGTGAAAAGTTAACTAGGGCTGACCTAGTTAAATATCGATCGTTTTTTTTTCTTTGAGGAATGCAAGTAGCTCAGTGTTGATAAACAAAGTCACAGCTTATGATAGTAGCTTATGAGAGTAACGATGTTATCATAGCTTATTATATGTAGCTTTCACAACTTAATATATAAACGATGTAAGTTACTGACCTTAATGCAGTAGATCTCACCTTTGAGGCTTTGTTGTTCAGAGAAGTAATAAATGTGACATTATTCTTCTTGAATGCAGAATGAGATTATAATCTTCGTCGATGCCTTGATTTGTCAATGCCTTTTTTCGTACGGAGGTGCCATAAATGTGACGAATTAAGTCAATTAATGTGACATTCTGTATATTGTCACATGCCGGGGATTGATATTATTATTGACTTGATACTTCATAAGAATGAAGACAAAACTATTTCAGTTTTTTTCCAATAAACTTTAATACAGCTTCTACTTTCTTGACCAAACACTTTCTCAATCTCTACTTTAATATAAATAAAACTTCACTTATATAAACAACTTCTTAATAACAGACGTCTACTATTATTTCTTTACAAAGTGAAAATTAAACTACGGACCATCGCTACGTAAAACTACTACTATGCGAGGACCATCGCTCTATAAGTACCGTTACTGTGCGAGGACCCCGACTAACTCCTTTTCCCTTTATTTATACTTTTTTTAAATCGTATCTTCCAGAAGCATAGAACATTCTCTGATAACTATTTTAGTAACTTTGACATTCTGGAAGATGACGTGTATAATTTTTTCCCTTAACCTTTTTCTCTGATTGGCTATCCAAACTTAGCTTGTTTACGCTGGACAGCGCACTGACTTAACCTGGCTACTAGAACTATTGAAAAGGTCAAACTATACTCGTTACAGTTTGTTGTAGTTGTTTTTTTTTACCGTGCCTGGGAGTTAATTGAATGAGTCATTTGTTAATGAACAAGTAAAGTCAAAAACATTCATGAGACTTGAAACTTTGATTAAAGTTTTTTATAGACAAGAGAGAGAGAGAGAGACAGAGAGACAGAGAGGGGGGTGCATTTATAGTCAAGTTCTGGTCAAAATAAAATTTTACCTGTTAAAAGGACTTGACCTAAAATTATGAAAGAGTTGTGCACATGAGATTAAAAGATTTGAAAGCAACTTTTTTTACGAAACTTATATCAAGTCTGGTCAAAAGTTTGTACACTGTTATTTCTTCCATACCTGATCTCGTATTAAGCTGAAATTTTACACACTTATTTCAATAGATAACTATAAAACCTTCTACATTCATAAGTACTTCTCCGGTATTGTGGTTAGTGAGATGGCTTAAGGAGGCTAGTGCTATCGAGTTTAAATTAAGGTCGTTCAACTTTAAATTTAAAACAAGATTACAAAGAGAGTTTGTGTGATACACAAACTCAGAGGCGGCCCCCATCGGAGTCGGATCCCTGTCAGATCCGCCTATTCGCAAGATATTTCGGATGTTCCTTCTAAGTCCCTGGCTCAATTCCTGTATGCTCCCATCCTTAAACTATCGCAATATTTCTGAAAGAACAGTAAAGGTTAAATCATATTTTCAAAAGCCTTTAGTGTTTTTTTCTAACCGTGACGGACAGACCAACCAACAGACAAAACGCACAAAAATATGATTCTTTCATTCTAATGGGGGCACTAAACAATTTATTTTTTTTTAAATCTGATTTTTAACAAAAAATAAGAAATTAGTTTAGAATCATGTCATTGCCGGGCTTTACGCTAGTACACGAAAGTCGCTGCTAAAAGTTCATTTTAAAAAATGTGCGTGATATCTTTAAGTTGAGGGCATTTCTTATAGTAACATTTCCTCCCTTACATTTACGTAATTGTTTTAGAATTGGTGTTTTGTTATTAAAAAATCGCTTGCATAATTAATTTTATAAATTAAACGGTTTGCTTTTAGAAAACTAAAATAGCCATTGCACCTAAACGTTTCAAGCCGCATTTAATGGTGAAAAATATTTTTCGTATCTCTTCTAGTTTTGGCGCTCTGAGTGTGACAGACGGACAGACGGACAGACAGACAGAAATTCATTTTAAAAAATGTGCGTGATATCTACATGCCAAGAGCATTTCATATAGTAACATTTCCTCCCTTAGATTTACGTAATTGCTTCACAATTGGTGTTTTATTATTAAAAAAATCGCTTGCATAATAATTTTTATAAATTAAACGGTTTGCTCTTAGAAAACTAAAAGTAGCCGTTACACCTAAACTTTTCAAGCCGCATTTAATGGTGAAAAAATATTTTTCGTATCTCTTCTAGTTTTGGCGCCCTGAGTGTGACAGATGGACAGACAGACGGACATTTTGCACAAACCTAATAGCGGGGGCCTTTAAAAATGATTTAGATAGCGATCAAGGTAATATTACCCCATATTCCCCCTCTTTCTTCCCTTTCCTCCGGGTCTGCAAGCTGCGGCTCGCGAGCCACATGCGGATCTATGGATGTGAAGCTGCGGCTCCTTAGTTCCATAAGAAAATCTATATATATAATTCTCTAAGTCACAAGTTCAAAAGTTCAGCCGAGTAAGCAACAACAAGCAACAAGTAAATAGGGAAGATCCCATAGCGCAGCATGGTGTGAATGGAAAATGGTGTATCCCAATCCGCACTATTTTCATTGAATGAAAGTGGTGTATATAATTCTCTTCTTCTCAATTTGTCATAATATAAAAAGTATTTCCAGAATATTGTGTCGTAAGACTATTGAAAGTAGAACAACAATACACAGATAGAGTGTGCTCTCAGGTTTGACTTTAAAAGTAATTTAATTAATATCACAAATTACGCACATGTGTTCATTACACATGATTACGAAAGGTAACCCATCTCTCTATTCTTAGATCTAGATCTAGATCTAAAACTCGAATTCAACTCTAAGATTATAGATTTTTAGAACTTCGCAAAGATAGTTTTATGCTTTAGCATATGAACATATTAATTATAGTTCATTCATTTCATACTTTAATCAAATTAACATTCAAATTTGTTTTTCTAAAGCATTGTTACATGAGTGCAACTCATTACTTAATATCGCGTAAATTAGGTTAATTAACATTTTTAGCTCCATTCATAGAATTTTTTATTCATGAATTCACGCATTCGCTTTACTTATAACAAGTAAATGGGAAGATCCCATGGCGCAGCATGGTGTGAATGGAAAATGATATATCCAAATCCGCTCTATTTTCATTCACAAAATAGCATAGCATATTTTTTTTTACTTTACTTTTACTTTATAAACGATTTTAATAATTTCAGGAGATTTCCAGAACTTTTTCGTAGACCTATATTCAATAACATCTCAGGAGATTTCCAGGGGCTCCTGGTAAATCAAGAGGCCGCGGGAAACATTTATATGTTATAAAATGGTTTAATTTAATAATTTATACATCTGAAAATTAGCACGGGTATAAAGAAAGTGCGGGACCCACTGCGGTCGCATATGTTGCAGTGCCTAAGGCCTGCCCTGCAAAATAGCGGCGTATGCTATGCCGCGGTCGACTAGTATTATTTATTTTATAAAAAAAAAACATTAAAAAAACATTCCGATTCTATCTTTTAGCGTTTTGTATTCGCTTTTCACCACCCCAAACACCGAATCAGATACCCCATTTGAAATAAACCGTGCTGAGATTACTCCCTTAGAGCACGGAAGAGGAAGCGTGCAGTGAGTTGTAGGGTTGCCTTATCCCCGTACAAGGACAGACCCTTTGCCACACATGGACCAGTTCTCTCTCTCTCATTGCCTTGTCCCGATCGTTCATCTTGAAGAGCGCGACATTCGTGGAGAATGTGCTCTATTGTGTCATCGTCCTCCAGCTTTGGTTGTGACTTGTTCGTTGTTTCAACTAAAAGAGTTCAAAACCAATTCTCTTCTCAAAGTTTTGTCACGTAACGCGATTCAAAATCATAGAGTTGAAAACAGACTTGTTAGTCACTGGTGTATCTTACTATCTTTAGAACAGAAATTATTCTGTTCTAAAGATAGTAAGATACACCAAGGTCGTACATGAAAGTTGTTGACAAGTTAGTTTAAAATTGGAAAAAAAAAATAAAGGGACAACAACGATTCTTCGGAGCAAAATAAACCACGAAATGATATCCTTACGTTGCACTACATAACAAGAAGCGCTTTGTGCCCAAACTGTTTGGGAAGAAATTGTTGAGGTCATGATTTGGTTAGGAGGAGCGGTGGCTGAGCGGTAAGAGGTTCGAATCCTAGTGAAGACTGGAATTTTTAACTTCGGGATCCTTGGGCTCCTCTTAGTCCACCCAGCTCTAATGGGTACCTGAATTTAGTTGGGGAAAGTAATAGCGGTTGGTCGTTGTGCTGGCCACATGTCTCTCTCGTTAACCATGGGCCACAGAAACAGATGACCTTTGCATCATCTGGCCATTATATCGCAAGGTGTGAAAGGGGTACCTAGCTCTTTTATTATATGAATTTGGTCATCAAGATTGTTAACAACATCTTGTTAATAGCACTGTACCTTCGCCAGTTTAATTAAACGAAATGGACGCTCCGTGTTCCGACCACTTTCTTCACAATAAAGAACGATTGTTTTTCGAAGGTAAGGTATTGAAACGTTTTGCTTGAATGAAATAAATATATTCCTTAATGAAAAAGGCTTCTCCCTCAATCAGACAACGACAAATTGATATATATGAGCTTGATATGTTACACACAGAGATAGCAGCCTAACGTGAACAGTTTGTTCGAATCCCAAGTGACCACATTGTTGTCTAGTGGGCAGCAGATAAGTGAAACATCCATCAAAGTATAACATTTAGCAGATGTGTAATCACTTTCTACTTCCAGACCTGTACACAAGATCTTTCATCTTTCAATATGATCATGTTGTGCACATCAGCACTTCCCCTCTCTTTTGTGTGTGTGTGTGTGTGTGCGTGTGTGTGTGGTTTTTTTTCACTAGTAAACATCAGCTTGCTTCCACTAGAGGAAAGTATTAAAGAACTGATCTTACTTCCCTTTATTGCCTTACATAAAGATATACTGTAAATGACTCCCCCCCCCCATCGTATTATTTTTGTAACGGAGTATCACGTTAGAGTCCAAGCGAAAGTAAAATAAAGGATTTTTTAATCTTTCCTTTTATTCCTAATGGATTGGAGACAACCACTTCGTCGATATCTTATGTAACAGTGGTTTAATGGGTGCACGTTGTCTTTAAGAATCGTGAGTGTTTTGGAAAGGTATTTTTCTTGAATAAGCTCTTCAAAAGCCTCCAAAACACTTTTTATCTATATACCTATAAATTGCTACCCTTAGCTTGCAAACTTATCTTGGCTACCTATACTATCATTGCTACCATACGCTTCTAAACTTCTATTTACAATTTATTCTAACAAACCATTCTAAACCTGCTTTTTCTGCGTAACATTTAATTGTTACCATACACTTCGAAAACTTTTTACCGCCTCTAGCTACCTTGCACCTA
>JADKLZ010000167.1:25332258-25349263 GCA_021533235.1 Biomphalaria straminea
GCCTCTTGCTGCATTGCAACCATAAAAACTACTGGGAATAGATATACTAACTACAAATCAGGGGGGAAAAATGTACACAATAATATATCTTGTTTTTGTTCATATGGATAATATAATAACAATGTTAATAATATTGAAACAAATCTCTAAAATTTAGGTGGCTTTTTAATAAAGAATATATCTTTAGGTATACTAGTCTTATCAATCGGTTCATGTAAATTGGGGACTTTGGATATGATGTAACCATAGGCGTCCATAAAGTCCAGGATCTGGTCAGAAGCCTGCTTTTCTCGATCGAGCCACTCCATCTGGACAACTTGGATATCGACCTCACTGAAAAAAATTGTGGCGCACTGCAAGGCTTGGTGTTCAGTGTTTTCAATGTCCATTTTGACGTAGGCCTTGGAGCCTGCTAGGATGGGCGTCAGGTCATCCAAGCAAATTGTTTGGACGCTGGTTGCGTTGAAATCGATTTTCGAAGTTTGAGAATCGTTTACCTTTGTTCCTCCAATGTTTCCCCTGCAAAAAAACAATAGCATTTTGTTTTACATCGGTCGTTTTCAATATTTGGCCTGAATGGTAAGACTAAAATACAGTTTTGGGGACTCCTGTGTTACTATGACAACTGAATGTAGAGATACGTTGCCAGTGTTGATAAGCTAGCTAACAGTCTAGATAGGTTGAGTTGTTAATAAGTCCGATTTTAATTAAATTTTGAAATTGTTGATCGAATTATATCTTTAATAAGCATGTTTACAAATACAAGTTGTCACAACGAACTGGTCAGCTATGAGCTCCTTAACGATGAAATAGGGTTTTATCTTTTAGTGTGACAATGTCTCTAATGAGCGTCTTGTATAGAAGAAGAAGCACCATACAATAACGATTCTGACACTTAAATAACAACAATATACATATATTTGTTCAAAGCTTATTATAAACTCGTCTGTCTGTCTGGTATATATTGTGTACATGTTATTTCTCCCATTTCTCATGCTCATTTTAAATCTACTGTCGCCTTGCCTAAAAATTCTCAACTATGCTACTTCTACGCGCAAGCCTTTTATAGCTTTACACATCAACTGCAAAATTTCTAGGAAAAGTTTTAGAGCCGTTTTCCGAGAACTGTTTCCACCCACCCAGACGTTTTTGCCCACCCACTCAGTCCTTGTGTTCGACTTGAATATCTGAATAAATGATTGTAATATTTTTTTTTAAATGCCTCTCTTGAAGTTCTACAAAAGGAATTTGGCAAAACCTTGCTGGACACGGATCTGTGATAGGGTGAAAAATTCATTGGTATTGCGTGTAGACAAATCATATGAAAACAAAGAAAGACAATAGTTTTTTTTTAAAGAAAGACATTGATCCTTTATACAACTTTACCACATCACCTTCTCTCCCCCTTCCCCCTTGTGAAATCTGGGATTTTTTACTTTCGGGATATTTAGGGTGCCTCTGAGTCCACCCAGCTCTGAAATTAGTTGGGGAAAAGAAAAGGCGGTTGTTCGTAGCCACATGGCAATCTCGTTAACGGTAAGCCAAAAAAAAAAAATAGATGACCTTTACATCATCCGCCTCATAGATCACAAGGTGTGAAAAAAAAACTTAAATTTACTGTACAATATTTGGTGTCAGAACAATCTGTTTGTTTCTAAACTTCATAATATAGATTTACATTGACTGTGAAACATGTAATACAGATTTACATTGACTGGGAAACATGTATCATCAGATTAGGTACCAAATCAAAATTAACATACATATTATTGGGCTCTTACTCTGAAAATTGTACTTTTAAACTTCTGTGGTCACTATAGAGAGCGTTGTTGACTATGGTCACTAGATTGCCCAGCTCACTAATCTGTAGGGCTGTTTGGAGGTGCTGGACATTCCTGGGCATCATCTCCACGGCCAGTACACGATGACCCATGGCGGCAGCAAAGAGGCTGTACTGACCAATGTTACTGCCCAGATCTACTAGTACTAGGTTTGGATCTGTCTTAGAACAACGATAAGAGAATATTAGTTTTGAAAATTTAAATTCTAATGACAAAGAGGAATAGAAAAAAAAAAGGTGAAGTGTTTGTCCCCTTTACATTGAGAAATAATTTTTTAATGCTTACCTTTTTTAAAACCACGATAGGACTATACATGAATCATGAATCACAATTATGATCACATGGATCACAATAGTAACAGTATTAAAATGCAAACAGAAAGTAAGCCAGAATTTCTGATTGTTGGATGCAGGAAAAGAAAAGAACAGATTAAAAAGTTAAGTTTCCCTTTAAGGCCTTGTTGTCTATAGGGCAGATGAAATCATTTGTTTCTGTGGCCTACGGTTTACGAGGGTGTCATGTGGCCAGCACAACAACTCCCTTTACTTTTTCCAACAAACGTCAGGTATCGTTACAACTGGGTGTACAAGAGGCGCCCAGAGTTGCAGAGGACATTTTAGTAAGTTTTATGTAGCATGACTAAAGCTCTTGTTTATTAGTTTTTTTTTATTTTTGTTTCAGCAAAATACAAATTATTAGTTTCGAGGGATAAACCTTCTGCACGATGGATTAAGGTGATATGGTTCGGGGACAGCCTGAAAGATTCAAACCTTTGCTAACATAAAACAAAGGAGTAATTTGATATGAATTTAAAAAAAACAAGATTACAAAGAGAGTTTGTGTGATACACAAACTCAGAGGCGGCCCCCGTCGGAGTCGGATCCCTGTCAGATCCGCTTTGATCTCTCAACGGACGGACAGACAGACAGACAGACAGACGGACAGACAGGCCACACAAAACTAATATACATCTTCCGTGCTTTGATCTCTCAACGTTAGCCTTGTAAAGCCGATGTTCAAGGCAACTGCCACACTTGTTTTATGAGTTGATTACTTTACGAGTAAATACTGGTATGTTACTCGTATGTTGGAACAAAAAAAAATGTGCAAACATGTGCAGTATATTAGATTATTAATTGTCTTAAAGTAGGTTTCATTTATATTGCATACTAATTAGGTTTTTTCTCTTTAAATACTGTTTGCATAAAATATTTTTAAAAATTAGATTTTGAGCTTTTAGAAAAAAAAAAGTAGCCGTTGCATCAGAACTTTGAATGCTCTATATTATCGTGATGTCAGATTTTCATTTTCTCTTCTACTTTCTGAGCACTAAACGGGACGGACGGACAGACGGACAGACAGACAGACAGACAGACAGACAGACGGACAGACAGGCCACACAAAACTAATAGCGTCTTTTCCCCTTTCGGGGGCCGCTAAAAATGGCTGGATACCGGATTTTAAAAATCTTATCCCATGTGAACGCGACAACTGCACGGGAAAAACTCCGATTTTTCTTTTTACAATTAAACCGTCTAGCTAAGTGTAGTATGAAAATGTGCTCAGTTTCCAGTGTCTATTTCAATATTTCAATATTGCTCAAACACATTTTCTACTCCAGCCAAATACAAGCAAAGACAAAGTATTCAAATGCTCTTTTGTTTTAGATGGAATTTAAGTAAACAATAGGAAAGCATGACGTATGATTGGATAGAAATGCAAGTATATCAATTCTTAACTTTATAACTTTTAGCAACAACTTACGACTGATATAAGACGAAATGTTATGTTTAAAATACATGTTCTTTAGCTTATAAAATAATACATATAGACACATATCATACAAGCGTTCAAACACTTTACCTCTAGATATCGTTTCATCATTAGAACAAGAGGCTCTTCCCACAATATTCCACTCTGGAAATAGAAAAGATCACGTTGTAAAGTTTCCCCTTTCAGACCTTGTGGTTGTCATGTCGTGTGGAAAAGTTTTCTTTGTATTTAATATGTGTGCTTTAACGTATAGATATAGGAAGTAAAAAAAAACATAATAATTTTATTTATTTAGCGCTGTTAACAAACAAAATGTAGGCTCAAGGCTCTGTAATAACATTACAAGCACAAACAAGACAGCTAAAATGACAAACTAATCTAAAAAAGTGTTAAACAGATGTTTAATGTTCTTATTAAAAGTGGTGTAGCATGTTGTCTGTCTCAGATCAATGTGGAGTTCCAAACTTTTTGTCCGTGCACTGAAAAATGTAATCGCATTAGGTGCATTTTGTTGTCTAGAATATTGGGTATGTGTATGTTTCCTCATCCTTAGTTTCCACAGTCTTGAGAGCTTCCTTTGGGTAGCTGGGTAGCTGGTTAGCTGGTTTTCTCTTTTCCGTTTTAACAGTAGGCCCTAAGTAAGTACATAGCTTTAGTAAGTAGTCTAATCTTTTGGTACGAGTTTCGCTAAGGAAAGGTTATTGTAGCGGCGTCGCTAGATCTAGATTTCTCTTTCGTTTCAGGGTGTTAGGCTTGGATCTATGGGAAAAAAAGTGTCGCCTTTCCGCCCTTGGAGCCGTATCGTTAATTATTGTTGTTGGAGGTGTATGAACGTTCTGTAGGGCGCCGAGATGGAGAGGGCGAGTGTTGCTATTTGAATAATTATTAATAGAATTCTAATCAATGGTATTGATATCCAAGTTAATACTTGATTAATTTGCGATTACGTTTTATTAAATATTGCTCACGTAGACTATTGTTAGTTACTCAGTAAAAGTTCCGTTGGGGATAACGTTTATTCGTTGTTCAATTCAGGTTGTGCTTCAAATGTTAGTATTCTTTGTGCTCTGTATACACTGTTCAGGGTGGGGAGCCCAAGATTATATATCATACTGTATTTATACTGTTATCCCACTATGACAGTGGTCTATAGGGTCTACTGTTAATGAGGGTGTCATGTGTTCAGCACATCGACCAACCGCTTTTACTTTTTTTCCCCAACTAATGTCAGGTATCCATTAGAGCTGGGCGGACTCAGAGGCGCCCGAAGATTCCGAAATTAATAAGCCCATTTTTTAACAGGATTCGAACCCCAAACATACAGAGGAGCCTAAGATCATCTGCCCTTTTGACCGCATGGTCTGAAAGGGGAACTTTTTTATATTTCTTTATATGCTTTGTCATCTTTGTCTCTCTTACCTAATGTTCTTGCTTACAGAACGTTGACTGGGTCTTACAAAGTGTATAAAAATAGTAGATGACATCAAATTAACATCAGCTTTACATTACAATATGCGAAACTTACTTTCAATGCGCCTGAAATATAGATGTCAAGTTCCGGTGGGTACACGCAAATTTTAACTCCAGCTTTTGGAGAATTAGGTAATGGGACGCAATCTTTGTCTGGCAAAACGAAACCTTCAGGAGGAGTTGATGGAACTATCCTGACGTCCTGATGAAGAGAAACCAACTCATTTTGCCATATAGTATGTTGGAAGTATTCAGATTTAGTTCTTGCTGGATTTATTAGACCGTCTTTTGTGATAGCTAGATCTCGTTGGTGAGAATCTACTCTTCTTCTTTCTACCTAAAGAAAGAAATATAGAAACATACAAAGAAATACGTTCAATAGTACATCTTTCACTCTATAAATGTTGTTATGAACACATGAGTAATTCAGGTCTGTATTTGAAGAGCGTAGCCTAAAAACTTGATACAGTTTAATTTCTTTATAGGTAAATACGCCTACTCATATGTGGTTAACACTAAATACATATCTCTGAAACAGTATTAGTGATAAACTTATAGATGTAAGTAAAATAAAGTCCCCTTTCAGACAATGCGGTACACAAGTCAACTGTTTCTTTAGACAACAAGCAGGATGCCATGTGACCGAATCAGATACCCCATTTGAAATAAACCGTGCTGAGATTACTCCCTTAGAGCACGGAAGAGGAAGCGTGCAGTGAGTTGTAGGGTCGCCTTATCCCCGTACAAGGACAGACCCTCTGCCACACATGGACCAGTTCTCTCTCTCTCATTACCTTGTCCCGATCGTTCGTCTTGCAGAGCGCGACATTCGTGGAGAATGTGCTCTATTGTCTCATCGTCCTCGAAGCAATGGCGGCACCGTGTGTCGAAATTTTCCCTCCATCGCCCAAAGTACGCACCAATTGGGCAATGTCCGACTCGGAACTGGGCTAGGACTGCCTGTTCCGCACGGCAGAGCGTCCACCATGCGTCCTTTCGGTCTGGTCTACTCATCTGCTTGTGAAGCTCTCGGCCTTTTTCGGAAGCGTCCCAGCTAGCCATGTGACCAGCACTCCTTCATCCCACTTGCGGTCAGAGTGTTACAAGATCAGCTGTTGTCATCGAGAAGTACATAGAACATGATAGAAGTATGAATTATAAAGCGCTGGTTGTAAATGTTTTTCGTGTGTGAATGTAGCTCGTATTTGCATCTATATTGTTATTGTACAGTAGTTACGCTGAGGAGTTAATTGTAGTCAAACTGAAATTCCATTTGATTGGATCAATACAAATTATCTTAATCTTATCTTAAAGTAAATTTTCCCTTTCAGACCAACTAACGGTAAAAATAAAAAATGTAAGGTTTTCTGTTTCTGTGGCCCACAGTTAACCAGGGTGTTATGTGGCGAACACAATGACCAACCGCCTTAACCTTTTCCCCAACTAATGTCATATACCTAAATGTCTTCACAAGTCAAGTTTCATTATAAACTACTCACTGATGCTGACGTCCTCATAACTCCAAGGTTGCGTACATTGACACTCAGTCTTGAAATGTACCAGGCCAATGCTGTACACATGAACAGGAAGAGGCTTGCTAACAACTTATACTTTGTGCAGCTTCTCATTGTGTATTGTGATACCAGGACTTCACTGCCTGTACCATGGAACGTAAATTAACAATGTGACCAAACATATTTCAGCTAATTCATTTATCTTTCTTTTATCCTCATCGAATACTAAAAATGTCTGCCTAGTAGTCTAAGCCTCCTTAGCCTCATCAAGCCAGTACACTAACCACTTTGCCAGGCTAGTGCTTATGAAAATAAAAGGTTTTATAGCTATGTATTTTTAGTTTGAAACTTTTCTCTCTACAAAATATAAAGGGGACTTATTCAACTTATATCATCGTAATAATTCATATCAGCATAGCAGTCAATAACAATGGACCTCATTCACCAATTCCAAATAAACACATTTATAATATTGATAAAATAATGAAAATACGTATCACGTGACAGCCTTACGTATTGCGTAATTTGTATAGAACATATAGAGAAAATAATGTTTGTTTACGTTTGGTGAATGAGGTCCATTACCTTCCCTTTATTCGAGATACCAAACAAAATAATTATGTTCTAAAAGTTAATTAACAAATTATTTATTTTTTAAATTGATTTCTCGTTTTGTCAGGCAAAGAAATAATTGTGCGAAATTGATCCGAGACTGGGTGTGGGTGTGTAAACTTTTTACCAGACAGAGTGAGTTGATATAAGCTTTGAAAGAACAAATAAAATCTAACAAACGTGTAAGTCTAGTTTAATGTTTTAAAGATAGTAGGCTCATTCGCAGACAGTTTATTTAGAGATCTACATCTATATCTTATGATGCTACTTTTAGCAATTCTAGAAAAGTAGAGCTTTAGATCTAGATCTAGTATTAGGAGGATTACTACCATGTTTACAGATGATGCCAATGTTGACAGGAAGTCCATATTGATTGTAAACCACAGATCTATATATCTAGGTTGTAAACACTGCTGACATATTTCCGATAAGGAAAAAAATGCCTCCATCTAAATTCATGTTTAAATATATCCAGATTGGGTGCTTTCTTATTTAGTAAGTAAGGTTAGAGACACCAACACAACACAAAAACAAAGTTAAGGGTCTATCAAGTTGGTCATCCTCACTACATTGCTCTATACCTCAGAAACGTGGACCGTATATAATAATTCAGGAAAAGAAGCTGAGTCACTTCCACTTGATAAGTTTTAAGAAAAATACTGAATGTCAAATGGCAAGACAAAATACCAGATAGGCTACTAAAGTCCTTCGAAGAGCGGGTCTGCAAAGCATACACACAATCCTGATGCTGTCCATGCTGCGATGGGCAGGACACGTCTGCAGAATGGAAGACCACCGCATCCCTAAACGACTTTTGTATGGCCAATTAAGGAAAGGAAAGCGCTCACAGGGTGGTCAAAGAAAACGTTTTAGAGACACCATCAAAGCTTCTCTGAAAGCGTTCAACATTGACCCAGCCACCTGGCAGACAGAAGCACAAGAAAGAGCATCATGGCGTCGCGCTGTGAAAACTGGCACACATGTTGCTGAGGAAAAGAAAACAACTCTGGCAGAAGAAAAACGCCAGAGAAGAAAAGCAAGGCCAGTGACACTAGCTCCAGTTGGAATAACCTGCCCAGTGTGCAGCCAAACATTCAGGCCGTTATCACCGGCCACATGAGGAGGCACAAAATCCCATTGCAAGGCCCTCAAACCCCTGAATGACAAAAAAAGGTCATCATCGAACCACGATGGACGAACTATATATAGGCCTATATATATATATATATCAGGGTGCGTTAAAAAAATACACACTTCGATATGTCATAGACAATTTATTTCCCGTTCTACAATGCTAAATTTCTGTACATTGAAAGCTAAATGTCCAATTAAAAAAAAACAAATGTGATTAATGTCAGTAATGTTTAAACTGTTGGTCAGTCGTTGGCTTGTTGCTCCAAACAGCTAGTAGCCTACAACTGAATGTAGATCTACATTGATAATTACCTCAAAAATATTATATACTTAACTATCAGTCATTTAACATAAATGTGAAAATGTTATTGAGTTTCTAATTATTAGATCTACTTACAGGGCGGAGTATTCGACTAAACAACAATATCTATTTGTTTTAAGTAAATACTAAGAAGAAACATATCTTTTTACTGATCAGCTTCTGTAAGCGTCATTCGAAACAAACAATACAAACAACCCGCGTAAATTCAAGGTCAGAAATGATTAGGCGCCTATAGAAAAACCAATGAGAATCCTTCGGGACCGCTCAATTTTTTCTTATAAAAGTTTCAAAAAGAAGCTTCTTATGTACGAACCTCGTTCTTTTTTAAATAGTGCTGACAGGATAACGGAATAATTAGAATCTATTTAAGATATTAATTTTTTTTTACACTAAACTAAAAATAAAAAAAAGGTAACATTGGAAAAATGATTTGCCCGCCCCCTACATTCGGCCTCCTGCGTGCAATGCACACATTGCACAATAGTAGCGGCGGCCCTGATATCATCTATTAAGAAATTTAACAATAATTCATACTTACAGGGCCAGGACAGTAACTTCAAAATAGTCAGAAAAACATTTATAACCAGACCTTTGTAACAGTAACACTTTCTTGAAGTATTGATAGCACGTTACACTGTTCCGGATTGTGTAATCAGCTAGTGATCCGGGACAGCTATTTGAAGTGTTGAGTACATTAAAGAAAACACTATGCAATCACCACCTTTCACCCAATTACAAACGGAACGCCACCTGACTGGCTATGAGAATCATATGACGGTCGATTACTTAACCGCGGGATACCTCAGCCGTACTGAATTATTCTCTCTTTAGCCATAGCCTGGGCCGAACAAAGCATCATGTGTGACTCAAGTTGCACATTTAAAAAGCAAATTTACAACATATTTTTTTCAGCCACATTTTTGTATCCATACCCTCCCCAAAGTCTTTCAATAGATCGTCAACTCGAGCACGCAGACACACACACACACACATATATTTCATCGATTGTATTTAAATTGCCCATCGACATTGCCCCCCCCTCCCCCCCCTCTCCACCACGTCATTGTTCCCATATATTAAAAGGAGAAGGGGGACAATCTGCTTCAACTTATAATACTTCGCTGATTTCGACTTGCTCCATCTGTTTTTCTGTTTGTCTGGCTGGTCGAATCTTTTATGCGTCTCTTCGCACAATCGTTCATTGTCGATGATAGCACATGAATGAATTAAAAATTAACTAATTAGTTAATCAATAAGTCGTAATGAGGAATTTTTTTAAACGAGCCTCTCCTGATGGAAAAAGGAGTCTAAGCTTAAAAGCAACATGCCAACTTCGAAATCATAAAAACGTTCTTTAATTTTAATTTGATTTTTTATAAAATTAAAACTGGCACTCCTCTACCAGTGCAATCGACATGCTGTACACATCAACATCCACATTTCTATGATCATGTTGGAACTTTTCTCAGTTATTTATTAAATTACAAAACTTGAACCAATCAAAACATTAATCAATTTAGTTCATCAATTAGTAAGTCGATACTGACTGCATAAGCGCCTGAATCTTCTTACCTGGCTGAGCCGGCCCTATTCAGAAGAGATGAGTTTGCTTTCCTCCAAAAATCATAAGACAATAGTTGCTTTTTTTTTTCCAATACACTAGTTGAAGGGTATCGGACGATATATTTTTTTTCGATAATCCGCCTTATATTTCTTTATTAACTAGACATTGGTTTTTTGAATTTCCTTTGTTCCAAGTTTGATAGAGCTTGTCGCTTAGATTTTGTCACCATTTTATAATGACATGAAACTAATTACGCTGGAAGATCATCTGAGACAATGCCACCATGATAAAAAGATAAAGATTTGAAAAATCGTTCGAACACTCAAAGATAAAGATCAGAATAGACCCACAAAACCTGTTTAACATCATATTGAGAAGATGATGGTTTGTGAGATCTCTTTACTTATAGGCAAATACGGTAAACACTAAAGGTAAAGCAGTGATTTGATCACCTGGTGAGGTATTTTTTTTTTACACAAACCTATATCTGATATTATGAAAAGCACTTTCATGTGTTTCGCGCTATTTTTCAATTGTAAATTATTAAATTAAACATTATAACTTATATAAGATAACAGGGTATCGCTGTTATTGCAAAATATACGAAAAAGTTATGAAATTCTCACGAAATATTAAAATCTATTGATAACTCATAAAATCTGCTGAAATATAGATAAAAATTGTCATTTTGGGTTGCTAATCTTAGGCGCGATAAAGAAAAAAAGACATATTAGCAGCTTTCATGAAATAAAAATATATTGCAAAGACAAATGTTTTTTTATAATACAAGACTATTTTGATATTATGCTTATCCCTACCCAGACTTGTCCCCCGCGCAATCCGCTATTGTTAGGGACGGCCTTGTAAAAAACACTGGCATTACCCATCGGCTTTGCACGTTGATTTCTTCCTATGACATAAATTGCTTCATTTGTTTTGGACCCTCCCATTTTTTCTTACCTAAAACAATATCATGTCACGGGTGCAGAAAAGAGTCTGGGACAACATATTGCTAACAATACTAAAGCCTTAGTCTACCAACCTGCGTGAAGGTCTAACCCCAGCACTTTGCATTACGGAAGTGAAACATGGTCAACCTACTCATGGCAGGAAAAAAAGCTGAATGTCTTCCACCTCCGATGCCTAAGGCGGATCTTTAAAATAAGGTGGCAAGATAAGATAACCAATGAGGAAGTGCTACGAAGAGCAGGTTGCCAGGACATCCGCTCTGTTATCAGCAGCAGACGCCTTAGCTGGCTTGGCCACGTTAGCAGAATGCCAGTAGGTAGACTACCACAAGGTATACTGTGTGGCGATCTTATCGAAGGCAGGAGAGCCGCTGGTCGCCCACATTTACGGTATACAGATGTATGCAAACGCGACATGAAGCTATTTAAAATCGACACTAGCATCTGGGAAAAAATAGCACTGGATAGATCCACATGGAGAGAGTGCATAAGAAAAGGGTCTCGGATTGCAGATGCCATACACAACAAAGACAGAAAGAAGGCTGAAAATGCAGCTGCGCCTGGTGATTTTATATGCCCAGCCAGCAACCCATTGTGAAGAAGTTTCAAAGGGAAAAGATCGTTTCTTGAGACGTAAAATGCCACATACATAACAATATAATGATATAAATTTCAATGCTCCCCTATACATTGATTTGGCAAGTTACATTTCAGTATCAGTAAGTAGCGCTATATAAAAGCTATAATAATAATAATAAATAATCTATTTTAATTCGATCCAGTAAACACATTGACTCTATGGACACACACAAACTTAAACTCTTCTATATTATTACAATAGCATCTTACTTTTTTTTTGGCTGGACAATTTGTGTGTCTCACACTAGTGACGAACTAGCAACAGATTTCTTTCTATTTAGTATTCTCGGATCAATGTTTTATGAAAAAATTCCAACAGATTGTTGAGGATTGAAAAGGGGGAGCTTATATCTTTTTACTTTTGATTAAAATCATGATTTAAATAATTTTTCCGATCGTAAAGATTACAAACCATTGGCGTTGGAAGGATTTTTTCCCGAGAAGATTAGCAAGCGTTTACATATTTTTCCTCTTTTTCTTGCATGTATATATATATATATATATATATATATATGTATATAATCTAGTAGAATATGACCCGCGGCCTGCGGGCCGGGTTTACCAGATTTGTCTAAATGTATCGCTCTTTAATAGAGATAAATTTGGGTATTTTCTTTTAGTTTGAAGGAACATTTATGCCAAGTTTTATCAAAATTGTTTTTAAACGGTTTGTATGCGGGACTTATTCATACATACGTTAGCCTCATGTGTATATATATGGGTATGCAAGTGCGTGTGTGTTTATACAGACCTTTTTAGAGGCTCCCCGATACGAGAGAAGCCGATATTAGTTTGAGTGGTCTGTCTGTCCGTCCGTCCCGTTAAGATTTCTTAAACTAGAAAAGATAATGAAAATCAGACATCACGATAAATTATTTCAACGTTCTGATGCAACGGCTACTATTTTCTTTTCCGTAAGCGAAAAATCTAATTCTTAAAATCAACTTTGCAAACAGTTTTTTCGTAAAAATATACCATTTTTACAACTATGCACTTTTAGTTATAATAAAAAGAACAAGAGAGATTGCTTATGTAGTTCTATAATATTATGCATACGGTTTTAGATTTTTTGTCAATTAAAAAATAAACTGTATTAACAAATTAAATTATTTCTGTCATTTATTTTTCCTACATTATTAACAAATTAAATTATTTCTGTCATTCATTTTTGATACATTTACAAAAAAAAAAAATGTTTATTAAAAAAAAAAACAGTACAAATCTATTTAGTATGCATATAAACCGACCACCTGCGGACAATGGTTTTGCTTGCCCTGTATGTGGCAAAATATGTAGGTCACAGCTGGGACTGCACAGCCACGGCAAACACTGTATTCCTTACTAATCTTCGGATTCGAGGACAAGTCTATTATTATTATTAAGTGGAATACTCAGAAACAAAAAGACACAAAGATTAAGGCACATTCCTCGTTCTATATACTAGGACAAATTTGTACAAATGCTTTTTCTTTCCTAGAACTATTAGAGCATGTAATGGATTGCCTGAACTCAGGGCCGGTCCTAGCATCTGCGGGGCCCTATGCAAAACTGATGGCGCGGGGCCTAGTCAGGGTAGTAATAAGAATGATAAGTAAAAATACAGCTTTTGTAGTAAAAAAAAAATCGAGTTTGAATTTTATTCATTCTTTACTAAGTACACAAATGCGATCAAATTAATTTTACTTTACGAACCTTGCAACGTATGGCATATGTATATGTCAGTGACTATAAAAGTAAATAAAGCATTGGAATTCCGATTAAAGTAAAAAATCGCCCAATTATTACATTTTATTACATGAAAGCTGACAATGCTATTTTTCTTTTATCGCGCGCAGGATTGGCGTTTTCACAATGAATGACAACCACAAATGACAATTTTGTCATTTTTCATATTTTTTTTTTTTTAGTTTTCAGGAGATTTTAATAAATTTAAGAGATTTCCAGTAATTTTTCGTATATATTTAATAATTACACCTAGAATTGGCGCGGGGCCTATGTAAGCGCGGGGCCCACTGCGACCGCATCGGTTGCAGTAGCCTAGGACCGGCCCTGCCTGAACTAGTTAGGAAAACCAGTGACCTGTCATTGGTTGACATGCATGACTAAATGCATGATGCGTAAGACGTAATCATCTTTTTTTTTTTGAAGTAACGTCTGTATTAAATAAGACTAGTCGACCGGCGGCATACCATACTCCGCTATTTCGCAGGGCAGGCCTTAGGCACTGCAACATATGCGACCGCAATGGGTCCCGCACTTTCTTTGGATCCTTGCTAAATTTTAGGTGTATAAATTATTAAATTGAACCATTTTATAACAAATCTCCTGAAATGTTATTAAATATAGGCCTACGAAAAAGTCCTGGAAATCTCCGGAAATTATTGAAATCTTTTGTAAAGTAAAAGTAAAGTAATTTTTGGTATTGACCAAAGTACTTCTAAAGTCAAACCTGAGATATATAGTATCTATCTGTGTATTGTCGTTCTAGTTTCAAGAGTTTTACGACACAATATAAGCTCTTCAGGCTTCCACTTTTTTAACCTTCCTTCCATTCACTACACAAATTCGTAAGAGAGTTTTATGAAACAAAAATTTGCGCATTACAATTGTGTGTACTTTATTTTATGTCTATAAATTGTGTTTAATCTCTAAGACTGAAGATCATGCAATTTTTAAATTATTCATAATTTGGAAATCCGAATTCAATAGTAGATATATATGCATGTTTTCAAGTAACATGAAGTTACTTCCTTTTTCCAGTCTATATTTATTTATGTCTATGCTATTTTGGGAATGAAAATAGTGCGGATTGGGATGCACCATTTTCCAATCACACCATGCTGCGCCATGGGATCTTACCATTTACTTGTTGTTTGAACTTTACTTGTTTGACCTTTTACTTTGAGGATTATATATTTTATATATTATTCTTTGGACCCGTGCTAAATTTTAGGTGTATAAATTATTAAATTGAACCATTTTATAACATATAACAGATTTCCGGCGGCCTCTTGATTTACCAGGAGCCCCTTGGAAATTTCCTGAAATGTTATTAAATGCTATGCCGCCGGTCGAAAAAGTCCTGGAAATTTCCGGACATTATTAAAATCTTTTTAAATTAAAAAAAAAAAATGCTATGCTATTTTGTGAATGAAAATAGTGCGGATTTGGATATATTATTTCCCATTCACACCATGCTGCGCCATGGGATCTTCCCATTTACTTGTTATAAGTAAAGCGAATGCGTGAATTCAGGAATAAAGAATCCTATGAATGGAGCTAAGAATAGCTAATTGACCTTAATTTACGCGATATTAAGAATAGAGTTGCACTCATGTAACAATGCTTTAGAAAAAACAATTTGAATGTTAATTTGATTAAAATATGAAATGAACGGACTATAATTAGTATGTTCATGTGCGAAAGCTTAAAACTATATTTGCGAAGAGAAGTTCTATAATCTTAGAGTTGAATTCGAGTTTTAGATCTAGATCTAGGAATAGAGAGATGAGTTACCTTTCGTAATCATGTCTAATGAACGAATGTGCGTAATTAAAGAACTTTCTAAAGTGAAACCTGAGAGTATACTCTATCTGTGTATTGTTGTTGTTCTAGTTTCAATAGTCTAACGACACAATAATCTGGAAATACTTTTAATACTATGACAAAAATTGAGAAGAAGAGAATTATATAAACACCACTTTCATTCACAAAATAGTGCGGATTGGGATGCACCAATTTCCATTCACACCGTGTGCTGCACCATGGGATCTTCCCAATTACTTGTTGCTTACTCAGCTGAACTTTTGAACTTGTTTTTTTGAGAAATATATATATAGATAAGATAAGACTTTATTTAAAACAACAGTTAAATTAATAAGTAATGTGTCATATTATACTACGGACTACAGCCTCTCGCTATATAAGTACAATACACACATTAAAGGGACCACTTTGTTCATTTGTTTAAAAATAAGGGGGAAAAGAGAAATTGCATTGTTGAGGCTTTGAATGAGATATTTATTCATAGTTTCTGAAACTCTTTCTGAGAATATCGAAACCTGCATTTTACCTGCCTGAGTAGACCATTAGGGGGGGTGGACAATAGCAAGTAATGAGAGCAAAATATATACATTTATACACCCACAAACTTTCTAACCCTGTAACCATAACTATTGTGTTCCCTTAAGTAGATTCTGATTTCACAGCGAGTCCTAGCACCAATCATCTTATTTTGTCTTCTGAGCTTCAAAAGCGCACTTTCTGAGACGCAATATACTGATTTTTTTCTAACCAAAAAAATCCAAGGTTAAAAAGAACAGTTTGTGTGGAAACACAAACTCAAAATCGGCCCCCGAAATGGTCCACCCATACAGGTAAAAAGGAAGGTTTCAATATTTTCAGAAAGAGCATCAGAATGAAATTATATCCAAGACGAATGGCACAGAAGAATGGAGAAAAAAAAAGGTTGACAGATACTGTGTAGTGCTTCAGAATACCAAAAAGAAAAAAAAAAGAAATGTTATTGAAAAAAAAAAAAAAATTTAAAGTCTCATTGATTTCTGTTAAACAGAAAAAGAACATCTGCGACCATTTCCTTGATCACACACTCAGAATTGTATTATAGCGCATTCATTCAGAATCGATATTGAATAGTTGTAAAGAAAAAAGTTCCCATAGACCTTGAAATCAATGGAGGGATGCTATTAAACAAACTGTTTCTGTGGTCCACGGTAAACGAGGGTACCATGTGGCCAGCACAACGACCAAACGCCCAACTGCCGTTATTTTTCCCAACTAATGTCGGGTACCTATTTGAGCTGGATGGACTCAGAGGCGAAAATTAAAAAAAATAAATGTAAGTATTGATGTTATTAAATTATACACAAAATACAAAATGCATGACTAGATGCATGACGCCGTAATCATTTTCTTTTTTTTCTTTTGAAGTAACGTCTGTATTGTATAAGATTTGATAAGATAACAGCTTCCTTTCAAAACATAAAAGGTCGCTGCAGCATCTTTGGAAGCTCTCAAATTTTAAAAAAAAACGGATTCTGTGATAGAAAATGACGGGGCGAGACCATATAGAACCACTGTATATAGAACCACTGTATATGAAACCACTGTATATAGAACCACTGTATATAGAACCACTGTATATAGAA
>JADKLZ010000167.1:25349273-25374047 GCA_021533235.1 Biomphalaria straminea
TAGAACCACTGTATATAGAACCACTGTATATAGAACCACTGTATATATAGAAAAAAAGTAAAGTTCCTCTTTCAGACGTTGTGGTCTATAAGGAAGGTGATATAAAGATCATGGGGCCAGCACAACGAACAACCACCTTTACTTTTCCCCAACTAATGTCATGTACCCATTAGAGTTGGGAGAGGCGCCCAAAGATTCCAAAATAAAAAAAATCTTAGTCTTCGCCAAGATTCGAACCGGGGTATATAGAGGGCCTGCTAAAAATGAGGGAACAATATTTTAATTGTTTCTTGTTTAATAATACAAACGCCTTGTCCTTGTCTTACACCTAATATTTAGTCTTTTCGTATCAAATGTTTTTACAGGTAATTTATTTAACATCTGCTTGCCCTGGATGTGGCAAAATATGTATGTCCCAGCTGGGGCTGCACAGCCACGGGAAATATTGTATTCCTCACTAATCTTCGGACTCAAAGACAAGCCTTATTATTATTCTTTGATATAGCTCTTAACTGCAATTAACTACTCAGAAAAATAAATAAATTTCAATTTAAAAGCAATGTCCATTTGTAAAACATTTTTGCATAAACTCTTCACTTGATATGAACTATCCAGGAGAACATAATCTATAGCCTCATTGGTAAAACGAGAAAATACTTAGTTATTTTCCTTATACAAAACAACATGTCTCAACCAAAGATTAAACTCTATTTTGAACGGTTCTTTTGGTTCCATTGTCTAGAATCTAGAAGGTATAGATCTAGTTAAAAACACACTAGTGATGTTCTGATTGTTTAGGTATTCAGAATTTTTGTTTGTTTTAGGTCTTGTTACTGGTCGAGCGGGTTGTCGTTCGAACTTATCGATGGTCCCGGGTTCAAACACTTAGGGTTCCATCCCCATCGCGGGGGTTTAAGCTCTGAAATATATCATCTTCATCTGTTAAGGAACATCCGAAAAATTTAAAACATTTTACAAACAAAACAAATTAGCTAATACACAATTTATCCTAGCATTGCAAGGGCTCCTGACAATTAAGTTTGATATGAACCATAGACTATATAGTCTATGATATGAACGCATGGTTTAGAAATAAACAACTTTGCAAATGTCTTATGTAATTGCCTTTTAATTTGTTTTGTTCACTGGTTTTACGTTCATTTTACGTCTCAAGAGACGATCTTTTCCTTTTGCAACTTCTTGTGTGGCTAAAGAGACCAATCCTTGATACACAGCTGCGGTTGCAGGTTGGGCATATAAAATCACCAGGCGGAGCTGCATTTTCAGCTTTCTTACTGCTTCTGTTGTGTATGGCATCTGCAATCCGAGACCCTTCTCCTATGCTCTCTTTCCATGTGGATCTATCCAGTGCTACTTTTTCCCAGCTGCTAGTGTCGATTTTAAATAGCTTCATGTCGCGTTTGCACACATCTGTATACCGTAAAAGTGGGCGACCAGCGGCCCAGGCAGGGGGTATCTGGGAGAAGGTTTTCCGTGCTGCACTTTAGGCGCTCAGTAAACACAACTCCTCTCGAGTTGGGTGTCGAGCATCGAGCTCTTTCATAGGTAGCCAAGCCAAGCCAAGTTCAAGCGTGCTTTTCCTCTAGATCACGCTGATCAACTGCATCAACTAATTTTAATCAGTCATATAATTATTTTGTAATAGATCTAGACCAACAACATAAATCTGTGTGATTAGAAATATTTTAATCAATTGTTTTTGTTTAGCGCTATTTCATGCTTTTAGCTTTCTCAAGACGCTAAGATCCTATCAGTTGTCTGGACCAGTTAGAAAGGGGTGGGGTAGAAAGAATGGGGTACATTGTTTATGGGGATCTTTTTTTTTTTAATGTATTTATAAAAAAAAAAAGAAAAAGTAAACCCTCGTGGGCAAAAGCGTTCTTATATTTCTTAAACAAATGCGATAACCATTTTGCTAGTTAAGAGCGTATGAGCATGGCAGATTGTATATAATTATCTGTTGTTTGCTTTCATGTTTGTGTTCACTAATGAAGCTTATAACACCTAAGTCAAGTACAATTTCTTTCCTTTTTCGAGATACCAAAGAAAATAATTTGTTTCCAATAGTTAATTTACATTTTTTATTATTGTTATTTTTTGTTGTTGTTGTTGTTTTCTATTCTTGTGTTGACAAGTAAGAGAAACAATTGTGAAAATGTCATGTTGATTAGAGATTGGTGTGGTAGAACTAACGTGGACAAACTTTTCACCAGACAGACATACAGACAGACAGACAGACATACAAACAGACAGACATACAGACAGACATGGCCTACATACAGACAGACATATATACAGACATACATACAGACAGACATACATACAGACAGACATACAGACAGACATGGCATACATACAGACAGACATACATACAGACATACATACAGACAGACATACATACAGACAGACAGACATACAGACATTCATACAGACAGACATACATACAGACAGACATACATACATACAGACATACATACAGACAGACATATAAATACACAGGGTGAATCGAAATAAATTTGTATAAATGACTTTTTGACAACAGCTTTTCATCATCGAACTCTGTCCTGTACAATGTCCCCTCAGCTGCGTCCACTCCTGTCCCCTTTGCTTCATGGTCTTCTTTTCTCTTCCATATTTGTTTTCGTCTTCCACCCTCTCTATTCCCCTGTGGGTTCCAGTCTAGAGCCTGTATTGCCATTTTGATTGTTATATTCGCATTGTATATTCAAGCACTTTTCCGTCTCTATAAGTGTAGAGCTGGCTTGTTTCTTAATGAAACTTAGTCCGTCTCTATAAGTGAAGAGCAAGCTTGTTTCTTAATGAAACTTAATCCGTCTCTGTAAGTGTAGAGCTGGCTTGTTTCTTAATGAAACTTAGTCCGTCTCTATAAGTGTAGAGCAAGCTTGTTTCTTAATAAAACTTAGTTCGACCAATCACAGCCAGTATAAAAAAAAGTAAAGTTCCCCTTTCAGACCTTGTGGTCTATAGGGCAGATGATGTAAAGGTCATCTGATTCTGTGGCCAGGATTAACGAGGATGTCATGTGGCCAGCACAACGACCAACCGCCTTTACTTTTCCCCAACTAATGCCAGGTACCCATTAGAGCTGGGTGGGCTCAAGGGCGCCCAAAAATCCCGAAATAAAAATCCCAGTCTTCACAAGGATTCGAATCCTGGACCTCCAGTACGGAAGCCAAGCGCTTTACCGCTCAGCCACCGCGCCCTTATCACAGCCAGTATATTTTATTACAATTTTCTATTGGCTTGAAAAAAAATAAAAGTATTGAGTATTGAAAAATAAAATAAGATGTTTAAAAAAAAAAAGCTAGAAACGGAGAAAGCAAGATAAAGAGAAAGCAAGATAAAGAGAAAGCAAGATAAAGATAAAGAGAAATACAAAGAAAAAGGAAGACAAGGCAAGAGATAGAAAGAGAAAGTAAAAATCAAGAGAAAAAGAAAAACAATTAAAAAGAAAGCAAGAGAAATTAAAAGCGAGACAAAGAGAAAGTCAGAGAAAGAGAAAGTCAGAGAAAGAGAAAGCAAGGGATAATGAAAAAGAAAGCAAGAGAAACTCAAAAACAAGAGAAAAAGAAAGCAAAAGAAAGAGAAAGCAAGAGAAGCTGGTAAGAAAGAGAATGTAAGAGAGAAAAGAGCCAAAGAGAAATAGAAAGATAAAGCAAGAGAAAGACATAGCAAGAGAAAGAAAGAGAAAGCAACGGGAAAAGAAATCAAGAAAAAGTAAAAACAAGAGAAAAATAAAGCAAAAGAAAGAGAAAGCATGACAAACTGAAAAGAAAGAGAATGTAAGAGAAAGAGCAAGAGAAAGAAATAGAAATAGAAAGCAAGAGAAAGAGAATGATAAAGTCAGATAAAGAGAAAGTAAGATCTATAAAGTTCACGATGCATTGAAGACTAAATCTACTTTTAGACTCAGTTTGATTTTAATTTTGATTTCTTTATTTGATCAAAAGATCAAGTGATGATCTTTTCACACACATAGTAAATGCGTATACCACATACACCATCGTCCAGTTTGTTGCCCTCTGTCCACAGATAGATACAGTGCTGGTTCATTTTATTATTATTTGGATTGGCTGCGAACAGAAACAAGAACATTTTTAACAAGATTACAATGAGAGTTTGTGTGATACACAAACTCAGAGGCGGCCCCGTCGGAGTCGGATCCCTGTCTTCGGATGTTCCTTCTAAGTTGAAAATAATTAAATTCTCCCTGTAAGACGGAGGATGGCAGCGAGCAGGGTATAAACCTGCCTGGTCTTGATATTTGCGCACTAGACTGTAGTTCGGATTTATCGTTGGTCCCTGGCTCAAACCCTGCATGCTCCCATCCCCCTCCTGCGGAAGGGTTAGACTAGAATCAATCTATTATAGATACTTAAACTGTCGCAATATTTCTGAAGGAACATTAAAGGTTAAATCATATGTTTAAAAGCCTTTAGTGTTATTTTTTTTAAATCTAACCGTGACGGACAGACCAACCAACAGACAAAACGTACAAAAATAATCTTCTTTCATTCTAATGGGGGCACTAAACAATTTTTTTTTTAATCTGCTTTTTTATAAAAGTTTAAGAAATTAGTTTAGAATCATGTCATGGCCGGGCTTTACGCTAGTACACGAAAGTCGCTGCATAAAAAGTTTATTTTAATAAAATGTGCGTGATATTTAAATGCAATATTCCCTCCCTTAAATTTACGTAATTGTTTTAGAATTGGTGTATTGTTATAAAAAAAATCGCTTGCATAATTAATTTTATAAATTAAACGGTTTGCTTTTAGAAAACTAAAAGTAGCCGTTGCACCTAAACTTTTCAAGCCGCATTTGATGGTGAAATAATATTTTTCGTATCTCGTCTAGTTTTCGAGCCCTGAGTGTGACAGACGGACAGACGGACATGTTGCACAAACGTAATAGCGGCTTTTCCCCTTAAGGTGGCGGCTGAAAACGTGTAAAATGAATACTGTCGGCAGTGGCGTCAAGGTACACGTGGGCCCGGGTAAAAAAATGTTAATGGCCCCCCTCCCAGACAAATTTAAAGTGTGCAAAAAAAAATCAGTAGCCTGAATATATACCAAAAGACATTCAAATGCAAGTAGTTTTAATTCGGTTCATGTGGGCCCCAGTCCTGGGCGCCCGCGGGATTTTTTGCAGGGGGTTGCAAGCTCCCACCCATGGTTCAAAGTCGTATTCTCAACTTTCTTGAGATAAACTAAACATGTGAACAAAGTATTTACTGTGAACATAGTCAGTTTTATCTGTGAGGCCCGTGCTTGCCTACGCTCGATTAAATATAAACTACATATGTTGACTGTGGTTGCAGAAACTGTCAATAACTTTACTAATGAATTGCTTTTCGTCGCGATGGACATGCTAGTGATGAACGCCTTTCGTGCAGTTCTGATATTCTTCTTTGCATTGCAGCTTTTAGTATGAAGACAAAAAAAATTTAACTAACAATCATTATTGCACGAAAAGCTATCGCTAGGGACAATTACGGAAAAAGAATGCTAGCCATTACAGGCACTGAGGCGCCCGAAGATCCCGAAAATAAAAATCCCTGTCTTCCCCAGGATTCGAACTCCGGACCCGAAGCGCTTTCCCACTCAGCCACCATGCCTACATGATGTGTTTATGCATAGGCCTACTCCATACTAGGGGTTTGCCTGCCTTTTGATTGAACGATGAAGTAGAGCTTGATGATTGTATTTATCATTAGTATTGACAATTGTCAGTTAGTAGAATCCGAAGTAGGACGTTTTGGCGCGGCCGTTTTGGCGCAAGGGACGTGTTGGCACTTACAGTTTTGTTCATATTATATAAGTTCATTGTATTATTTCTTTAACAAAGAATAAGACATATCTATGTTTCCTGTAAGTGTTTTTGTTAAGACGTATTTATCTTGTACAGAACAAGAGATATTTTTGTCGTTATTTTTATAAGTATGTTTTTTTAATTATTGTTTAATCATTAATGTGTCCGGAAAAGAGGGACGGGATAGGTGTCACAGGTAATGACCAGTCCGAAGGAAATGATCGCCAGACGCATGACCAGTGCTCTGTGCTAATCTTGTCTTCTTTTTGACTTGACCGGCGTCAAAGTGAGATAGGTCAACCAAATCACTCCTAACTCATTTCTCAAAATATATCGTTTAAAAGTAAAAAGTATTTAGCTTGTTCGGATATTATTTTTAAAATTTCTTTTGGAAAGAAATCGAACAATGCCATCCAGTACGCTTAGCGGAAATCATATATAATTAAAGGGAAGGGGGGTGCATGTCATTGCTATTCAGGAATCTGACTTATATATTCATAAAATAAGCAAAGCATTTATTAAAAGGAAAAAAAAATTCGTTGGCTGGTGTTAGAATTCATACTATACATACAATACTATAATAGAATGAAATAAACATTGTGATAAAAGCTACACGGTTATTTAATTATCGTCAGTTATACATCGAGCTAAAACGTCACCTGCGCCAAAACGGCTCGCGCAAAAACGGCTCGCGCAAAAACCGGCTGCACCAAAACGGTTGTGCCTTAATAGCTGCGCCAAAACGTCACGTACAGATTTGAATTCTTTGTTGTAAGTTAGGACGAATCCTATGTTTATTTGTTTTGATTTCATTGGTCTGTTTGTTAAATATGATTAAAATAGAGTTGCAACAATTGAGAGATTGTTATTGTTGTTAGAGGCTTCAATTTTGGAAATGTGAATAGGAGAGTGGTTTTTAAAGTTCGTTGTATATTGAATAGTGTAACATTTGGTGGAGTTGTTTACAGTGGCAGCTTATTCTGATTGCTTTTATTCAATTTATATTTCTGTTCTTCATTAATTCATTGAATTGTTGAAAAGCGTATGTTTATGTTTTCATGTGAAAACCATGGCAACAAGGAAAATAAAAAAATATCCTTTAAAAAAAAAGAGCGTATCTAAAGGGAAGAATTTCGCCCATGAAATTGTATGTATCTAACTGCAAGTTATTTCCCTTATTCAATGTCAAACGAAACAATCAATTTCTAATAGTTAATGGACTAATTGATTATTTTTGTTTATTGATTCATGTTTTGCTATGTACAATAAATAATTGTTTAAAGTAAAAACTTTATCAGAGAATGCGAGCGAAAAATAGCGTTGACAATTATTTAAGGGGACTAAACCCAACCTATTTAGCCATATATGTGAATACTGAAGAATTAGTTTCCCTTGTTTGGTGTCAAACTAAATAATTAATTACCAGCAAATTGATTTATGTCATCTTTATGTTAACGAATAATTGTGCAATGTTTCAACTTGATCCGAGAATAGGTGTGGGAGAAATAACGTATACACACTATTGACCAGACAGACAGACAGACAGAGTTGATGTTAGCTTGGTAAAAGCGAAATAAATTTACGTCTGTTAAAATAAAGAGGGTAGTAGTCCTTGGGGTCAAGAGTAGTCCCATCATGCCACACAAAAGTGCCCTCTTTTTGAAGGTCATCTAAACCTATCCAGATGTTTCTTTTCCAGGTCTTGCGTTGTCTGAACAGAATCTCCATCCTGGCCGCCCCCTTGAAGACTGCAAGCCTTGCACCTTTGACTGGCATGAATAAAAAGAAACGTTTTTACAAATATAGGCTTCCATAAGTCTCAGAGTGATTTCAAGGATGAGAAGGCAAAGATGGTTAAAACTCTATATCAAGATTCTATATCTATTTCAGAGCTAGATCTAGACTAAACTCATGCATCAAGCCGACATTCTAACCGCTCTGCTAGTGAAGATCTTATAAATATAGAGAGGATTCTATAGTTACTTATTTTTTATTCATCGCTTATTTTAAGAGGCCTATAAAGTGGAATAATTCAGGTTATACCATCCCTTCAGTTATGTACAATTTGTTTCCTTTGTTTGAGATACCAAACAAAAAATTAATTAGCCTACCAATAGTTAATTGACTAATTGATTATTTCTTCATTGATCCCTGCATCATCAGGTAAAAGGTGTGATCCAAGATTGGGTGTCTGAGAAATACCAGACAGACCGACAGACAGCGTTGATAAAAGTTTTTAATAACTTAGTCTTTGGAAGCTAAAATATTCATAAAGGGAAATAATGGACTTCACTTTTGAAATACGTTTTAAAAGGTCGGGAAACACAATGAGCCTATTCTAGATCGTTTTAAGTGGTGTCCATCTGTTTTAATTATTATTATAGCTTTTATATAGCGCTACTTTCATGCTTATAGTATGCTCAGAGCGCTTTGGTCCAATCTCATTTGTGGACCAGTGGGGGGAGGGGGTATCTAGGAGTTGGTTTCCCGTGCTGCCATTGGGCGCTCAGTAAACACAACTCTGCCCGAGTCGGGTGTCGAACCTCGAGCCCCCTTCTAGGTAGCCAAGCCAGCCAAGCTCAAGCCGCACTTAGCCTCTCGACCACGCTTCCCACAATGGCTACATTGCATCCGCCCCATTTTTAAAATTAAGCCAAACACTGAGAGTAAATGTGGACACCCTTTCCATCCCCACCTCCACTATGCCCTATCTCCAATAGAGCCTATCAACTGCCAATAACAGGCACAATGAACATGTTTCATTATAATTTAGTGTCGGTACATTGGGTGTAAGTTCAAGTGTGTTCATTATTAAATATCGGAAGATATGTTTGCTTGTTGTTGTATTTTTTTTTTTGGTTCATAAATTAGTGAAGAAAAAATGAATATGTTTCAACAAACCTTTACAAGATGCTGAGGCGGCTGAAAAAGTCGCGGTATCATTAGACCAAAAAAGACACATTCTAGCATCTAGGTTTTTTTCAATCTTGAATTCTGGACTTTTTTGGCAGGCTTCCATCCATTTCTTGTCTGGAGCTTGCCCTTGGACTATCAATTGTAATAAAACAAAAAGGGTGTACATTTCATCTGCATGTACTGTTTGATTGTCAAAAGAGTTGAGCCGAAGGCTCTTCGAACTCAAGCCTTGTATAGCCTGCTTGAACAAATCGTTCTGTCTTTTAAGAGGTCCAGTCAATGTCTATGTAAAACATTGCTATTACCGATATTTCTGGCACTCTCGGCGCATGGAGTAGAATGCATGGCCGAAGGCCGAGCACTCCGGGAACCCCTTCCATTTTCCTATGTTTTATCAAGCTAACCGTGCAGGACTGTCCCTTGAGGAAAGGCGCATGGATTATAGACAGGACTTGAAAGCTCTCTTTCAACTCCATACTGTGCAATGGGAAAGCTCTCGCATTCCATTGGACACACCCATAGGAGTTTTGTTATGCTATTCATTTACTGATACTTGTAGAATTATTGTAGCACACCTATTCATTGGTAGCCCCTTTTTATTAACTGCCCCCTTTTTTTTTTGTTTGACGCCACTTGTGTACCGGTAAGATAAATTATGTGTGAATAGCATGTAAAAAAACTTACTGGATATTTAAGATCGAAGAAAGAAGAGCTAAGATATTCAGGAGTCATAGCATGATAAGTGAATTCTTTGGATTTATGCAAACAAGAAAATACCAACAAACGAAATATAGAGAAAGCTTTTTATTTTAAAAAGAAGAGCTTATCTAAGGGAAACAACTCCGATCTTACAACTATACATAGACATAAATAAATATAGACTGGTCGTAGGATGTTATTTTCATTTGGGAATAGTCAAATATGTTTTATGTCCACATCTACGTGAGAAAAAAATGGTGGCAAATGAGCTATAAATTCTAGGACGTACATTTCAGCATATCTATAACAATGATCTTTAGTTTTGAAAAGTTCAAAACTTCATTATTCCCAATACTTTGCCTTTGTACGCATGCACCTATGCGCACCATATCAACAAAGTCATAATCAAAGACATAGGAAAATATATATATAGGCTTGTGATGTGGATCTATTTATTGTTGACATGGCTTCTTTATGTATGGCGGTCGTCTTATCGATTCAAATATTTAGAATTAGTTTTTAGTCAAAAAAGTAAAAGAAAATGAGCAGAGGCAGAGCGTGCTCTAACGATCATAGAAACGATAAACCAATGCGGACAAGGGATAAATCCTAAAGCTTGAAAAATCATTTTGCATCAATAAATTGAATATTTTTACACAGTAAGTCAGTCAGTCTATCGTCTATGATCTAGAATTCTAGATCTATCCTATCCGATCTCTATAAGCACTAACAAATGCAGACTTAGTTACATTTTATATGTAGGCCTACCAATTATCTGTTTTAGATCTACACTAGATCTAGAATCTAGAAACTGTCTTAGATCTACACTAGTTCTAGATCTAGATATTTTTATATAAAAATATATAGATTATATCTAGATCTAGTTAATAGTAGTAGTATTTTTTTACTAGATTCATTGGTTAAGATTAATGATCGCCTAAAAAAGTTGTTGATCAAATCTTGACAAAAAAAAAAAAAAAGAATGTGTTCAATGTCTTCAGTCTAGATCTAGACTTAGAAGCTAGTTATTAGTTTGGAGGATAATCATTATGCCCGCCTGAGATAGATTTAGTAGGAAAGTTTACAAATATAATAATTATATAGGTTATGACTAAAAAAAACAAACTATAAATACTTTTACTTTTATACTGCTAATAACTGCTGTATAACTAAATTTATGTTTGCCCAAATGTTTCCAATAATAATTTGTTATTCATCGGCCAGTCTATATAAATATAGAACATATATATATATGTCTATGCAACTATATCTATCAATAATGTAATAGTTGTTTCCCTTATTTAAAATTATATAAATGATCGACTTGACTACTTGTTTAATTTTTTTTATTGATGTTATTGTTATTGATTCGTATATGATAAATATTATTTTTAAAGCTTAAACTTGATCCAAGAACAGGTGAGAGAGAAATTATAAGTTAATCCTCTAAGGGGACGATACCCTACATATTTAGCCATATCTGTGACTACTGAATCATTAATTTCCCTTCTCGGGATCATACCAAAAATTAATTACTTAGGTAATTAACTAATTGGTTAATCTTTAACTGATCCAACTTTTGACTTTAACTGATCCAACATTTGACTTTAACTGATCCAACATTTGACTTTAACTGATCCAACTTTTGACTGCTTTGATGTCTTCGAGGTTGTGTTTGCTGGTCGGCGTTTGGTGGCACTCCCATTTGTTTTTGCTCCTTCCCTCCCCCCCCTACCCCCCGTCTTTTGATGGTTCTATTGACAGTTAACGTAAAAGAGTGATGAGAGAGGTTAAGTTACAAAACAGTCATGTAACTCAGCAAGACAAAATATGGGCGACAATATCTAATAGAAATTAACTTGAACAGACACAGCCGCGAAATATGCAAACCAGCAAACTTATTCACAGCTTAATATGCATATATAGTTCTTCTTTCAGCGATTTCTAACGAATAAGTAAACTCCATTTTTGTTTATTTTTAATAACATACATCTAAATATACTACACTTAAGCTTACACAAAATAAATTATTGTTGTATGCTTAAAAAAAGAAGATGTGTCCGGATCTAAATTAAATGTAATTTTTATCTTATAATAAATGATGACAAACTTATGCTTAATCTGAAGTTATCAATGACATAAATACTTATAACAACTATATGGTATTATTTAGCGCTGTAACATCTGATATTTAATGAAGGGAGATTCATATTTATATTTTAAATCATTGGTCATCGTAGTAGACACACTAAAACTACACGAGTCTCAATAAACACAATGATTTTATAAGTCAACATTCATGTTCTTTACTCCTGCCACTTGCTCTCTAACTGACCTCCTTTTACACAAAGTCCTGACACGACGCTGTTCACTCAACCATGTACAATCAAGGTCCACTGGTCATTTCATACATAGGCACACACACACACTGCACTACTGGCCATTGCAAACACGTACACTTACAATCACAGTCATGGTATATTTATATATACAATTCGCGTTTTTTTGTCGGAATGGACTAGGACGAAGCAAGAGCTTTTCACATTAAGAAAGTGTCTTTCTACCCGTACTGCGTTCTCTATTTTTTTTATGGAATGGGTTGCCTGAGTTAGACAAGAAAAAAAGACAACTAACCCTAGTTTAAGTCACAGAACAACATGCATGACAAGATTAACACATGAAAAACGTCGGACGTAATTATCTTATTTTTTTCAAGCAACGTCAGTAATCGATAATTAATGCCAAAACGTTTCCAAAACGTTTAATAATTTATTCATTACACCACCCATCGAGAAGGCTGTGAGTTTCGCTAGAATCCGAACAAAAAAAATGAAATGAAAAAGTGGATTGAGTGTTGGGAAAAGTCCCGAAAAGCCTGAAGAGTCTGGGAATGCAAGATGGAGGTTGTGAAGACCTGAGCACAGTGCAGGAACGCCACTGTCTTGTTGGCTCATATTTCTCCCGGCTATGGTCAGCTGAGGGGAAGAAGAAAAAATCGTTCTTCATATTCTGTTTGACTGCCCCAGACTTGTTCATCTCCGTATCGACAGATCTGGGAAAACAAAACTTCTGAACCTGTATTGTGACATGTATGCACAACGCAAAATGCAAGTTTCTGTTCAATGATTTTGCAAGAGGGGATTTGAACATTTGAAACCCTCACTCAAATGGGGTATGATGATGATTCAAACTAATTAAGATCACAATTGTTCCAATTGAGATTCTCTATAGCCTCTACGTTTCTCTAGATAAATGCATTTCGTCGGACGAGGCCTATCTAGACCCACGTTTGCTAACTGGTGTTCTTTTTTTCGATGCATTATCAAAACTTTGATTATTATGAGGGCAGTGTGCCAGTATCAATAGATTAAATTAATGTAAATCATTTTGGCAATTTTTTTTAAAAAAATTGTTAATATATGGTAAGTACAGCGACACCTAGATCGCCCCTATACCGTCAACATATTTTCTGTCCTATCTTTTCTTAAGATTTTGCAGCCGAATAAGGCATTCAAGCTATGTACAGATATGACAAATGAGAATAATCTAGAATCTCTGACTTACCAACTATTGCAAACAACAAAATGACCAACCATGTCACGTATTCACTACATAAGAACGCCATGTCTTCTCCTACTCGGACTTCGTAGTGATGCGATTAGCACTGAGCACCACCGTCCACAGAGGTTTGAAGATATAGCAAAGTATTACCACATCGAGCTTCTTTCATAATCTGTTGTAAATTATGGGACTCAGCTGTCAGACGTGAGCTTAAACCCCCTACTAACATCGGACATTCAACTCAGAATTAGCCTGTTTCTTCGTTATTGAGCACAGACATTGTAAAAAAAAATATTTAGCGGCCATCGACAGAAAAAAGCCCTATATTGTTCTTGAGAATTGTTCTTGTCCGTCGGTCGGTCTGTACTTTACCCTTAGATCTACAAAAAAAAACAACAGGAGTTGTTATTGGAAATTGTATTTTATGTTAGTTTGTAAAAGTTATCTCTTTTAGGCAATAGTGGATCCAGAACTTTTGAGGGGTGGGCCCTAACCATAAGAGCCCAGTCAGGGCCGGTCTTAGGCCACTGCAACCTTTTCGGCTGCAGTTGGCCCCGCACTTTCATAGACCCCGCGCAAATTATAGGTGTAAATTATACAATTTAACCATTTTAACTTATTATAAAAGGTTTACTGGAGTTCTCCTGAAGTTACAGAAAAACAGTCAAAAACGTAAAATGCCACAGATACAAAGATCTAAACAAAACACAATTCAGAAGATGGAGAAGAAATCAGGTAGACGAAGTAGATTTTAATCTATTTATTTTTAAATTTTGTTTTATAATTTTAGGATTGAAGAATTAAATTGTGACTTATTTATACAATAGAAAAATCTCAGATTGAGTAAAGTTTGGGGAAAAAGCAAATATAAAAAAAATATTTTGTTTCAGAACTTATCTCAATTGTTACTCTTCTACTTTAAAACTTCTTATGAATTCTAAATTTACCAAAGCATATTCTTTCAATAATTATTTTAAATTCAAGCTCAATTACATAAAAATCTATCACATATTAAACTATTCTGTTTTAAAATGTCATCTTTTCATCGGGCCCTGTAGAATGGAAACGATTATCATGTAAGAGTCCTCAAAACTTTTATAATTATTGCCAACGATTGCATCTTGGCTTTCAAAAATATGGGTTTTGGCGACTCGATATAAGAATGTATATTATAGCATATATATCTTATTTTAGAGATAGAATTTTGTTGAATAAATTATAATAATACAAAATAGCAAAAAGAAACTACATCCTTAAAAAAGACTCACAGCCAATAAATAAAGAAGAAAATCCAACTTATCTCGGTGACCAAAGACCAAAGACTGTCTCTAAAACACTTTATGGCTGATTTAAAAGAAAAGGCATCTCAGAGATTAAACATAATGAAACACCTAGCAGGAACATCCTGGGGAGCTGAAAAGAAAACCTTAAGACAGTTATACACTGGATACGTCAGATCTGTCATGGATAACTGTCTCTCCATACAAGTAGCCGCCAACAAAACCTATCAGTCAGCTTTGGACGCAGTCCAAAACCAAGCCTTGCGTCTGATCAGTGGAGGTATGAGAACCACTCCCACAGCTGCCTGTGAAATAGACTCAAATATTGAACCTCTTAAGTTAAGGCGCAACAGAGCAGCTTTAGAAGCTATTGAGAGATACAGAAGGTTGGAGGACGACCATCCAAATAAACTATTAACACAGAGAAATAGGAAAAACAATAAAAAAAAAGCAAAGAACACTGATTCAACTTACTGACGAACTAGCCTTAAAACACCATCTACCCAATAACAGAGAAAAAATTACCAGATTCCCAAACATAACTCCTGGACTTAACTATAAACAACCAACAATTAAAACACATTTAATAAATAACACCCTGACAAAAGAATCCAATCCACTGGAGCTCAAAGTAGGCACGCTTGAAACAATTGAAAGCTATCCAAAAACAACCATCCATATATACACCGACGGATTAGCCTTCAAAGCCACCATCAATGCCGGTCTTGGTGCCTTCCTGGTCTTCCCCAAAAATATACACTTTGAAATAAGTGCACCCTGTGGCGACTACTGCTCAAACTTCCAAGCTGAAATTGAGGCAATTACCATAGCCTTGCAGACAGTCGAAAATAAATTACACGAAGGAATACAAGCACCATCAGATATTGTTGTCTTTACAGACTCACAATCCACTCTTCAAGCACTTAACAGCAGCACCTCAAAAAGCCCAAGAGAGTTGACAACACTAAAAATGATAATACACCAGATGATGACCAATTTAAACATCAACATCATATTACAGTGGATCCCTGGACACATTGGTGTCATGGGAAATGAAAGGGCAGATAAGCTCTCAAAGGCAGGATCATCTATGGAACAACCAGATAGACCTGTCAACTACCTCACCCTAAGGTCAATGCTAATCAACAACTACAAAGAGGAGTGGCTTAACAAATGGGCAACAGGAAACACAGGCAGAGCCATGTACAAAGAAATGAACATGCCTAACAAACTGGACAGTATTAACTTCCTCCCCCGCAAAGAGCAATGTACAATCTTCCAACTAAGAACAGGACATACACCACATTTAAATTATCATCTCAATAAAATAAATCCCACACAACTCCCACTTTGTAGACACTGCTCCCACCCTTATGAAACTGTAAACCATATCCTTTTTGAATGCCCCCTCCTAATCCACCTTAGGCAGACCCTACTACCACTACAGCCCAACATAACCAACACCCTTTATGGCAGTGCTGAGCAACTGAAAAAAACAGCACAGTATTTTTCCTTGGCACAGTCTGCAAAAGAGCTGACAGCTCAGCAGTAAAAAAAGCTGGTTAGAAGAAGAAGAAGAAGAAGAATATTGTTACTATAATAAAAAGAGTATTAGTCTGTCCGGTGGGGAGGGGGTGATTACATCTATCGCCCATACCCCCTGGTACAACCCGCCTTCCTTTTATATTTACTAATGATTCAATTTGAGATTAGAATGATGTGTAAGATAATATACAAATGGGTTCAAATATCAATAAGTATCTTATGTTAAAAAATATTCTCAACTAATTTTGTTCACACATTATGATTTCTGCTTAAAAATTGCACCGCCCCCCTCAAAAGTCTATAGGGGGGAGGGCAGTAGTTGCAATCACTCCCCCCTACTCCCCACTGCCACAGAAGCGGCCTGGATACCAGAAGAAAAAAGACAATTGTCCGGAGGGTTTAGCAGGCTCATTTAATGTTTGGGGTTATGGTTAGGGTTATGACCTGCTGGACATCGAATACATGTTGTTCAACTAAAACAACAAATTGTTCAACATAAACAATATGAATAATAACGGTACGTTAAATTACAGGAGTAACACAATAGTGTACGTTTAACAATTTAATGAATGAATTAACGTTATAACATGAATGATGAATAAATAATATTTCAAAGCAAATAAAAGCCACACATATTGTTAGAAGGAGATAACTCACACCCTTAATATTATTGTCACAAGTCAAGGCCCACACCTAACACCAAGGCGGCAACAACCTAGCCATCCAACCAGTTAACTTCAAGCTTGACTCCAACAGTGTCCCAAGCCTGCGTCCCCAATACTGGGGAACAAAACATCGAACAGAAGCTCTCACAAGAGCTCTAGCTTCAGCTCACCAATGACATCAACAAAAGCGCGTTCCTTATGGTACACCTAGAAGAACACACAGAGAAGATGCGCATGACAACAATATAAAAATTATTTACTATATATATCAATAATTAGCTTTTATCATAAAGGTATGTCACTAATTATGTTAACAGCCTATGATATCTGAAAAAAATTGGACCGCCCCCCCCCCCTAGAAAGTTAAGGGTCGTGGGGAGGGGGACGAATATATGCTATTGCCCTCTCCGACCCCAACAAATCGGCCCGGCCAACATACTAAAAGGAGTACAACATAATATTAAGATTTAAAATATCAATTATAGCTTTTATCATATGGATATGTAACTAAATATGTCAACACACTGTGATCTCTTAAAAAAAAATGGAGTTAAGGGTCTGGGAGGGGTCGGAATAGATACAATTTGTCCACCCCATATCACCAAATCGGCCAACATACTAGAGGGAGGGGGCGATATAATCCAAATAAACAATAGGTTAAAATATGAATAATTTTTATATATTATTAGAATAATTATAGAAGTCAATTGTTTGATTTCTCAACTAAAATTCGTCCACACACACACACACCCCTCTACTTCTGGGGTGATCGCCCCTACAGCACCCCCCCCTCCACGGATCCATGGAAGCTAACAATGTAAAGCTCATATTTTTCTCTGATTGTCGGTTGACGACATTGTTACATGGCTAGGAAGAACGACCAACCGCATTTTACTCCCGACCCCCCCCCCCCCCGGGGGGGGTTGCGGTTGGGGGGACTCTGCATTGGTGGGGGAAAGCCTGGGCGGTTAATTTGCGAGTGCTGGGCCGCCCACACGTCAGCACACGCCTCTCTTCCATACTGACCGGGTCCAAAGGGATGGCAAGCCATCACAATTTGGGGACAGGTGGCTGCAGGAGTTTGCCAGAGGGAGTAGTCTTACTACTGTCCCACCGCCTACGGGGCTCCAGGACCGGATTTTCTGTTAGGGTTTACTCCCTTAGCCTTAGACCTTACTGGGACACACACAAGGCAGTGCGGCAATTGACCTATAGCTAGGGGTTTGGTTTGTGGGCAGCAGGGCGTGTCCGCACGCCGACGGGCCATGCCTGCCTCACATCTTGGGGCCAAACCTCCTCCGAGACCCTTGCAGTTTAGCCTGAGACTTCGCAGCCTCAGTTTCCATCTGCCACCACGAGGAGGTACTGCATAGGACTTGCTGTGGAGAGTATGTCTTATACCCATTAGAGGTGGAGGGACTCATGGGGATCATAAAAATTCACTAAGTTTAAAATCCCATTCTTTTCACCGATTTTCAAGACGACTCGGTTTCGTAAGGCGATCGTTTTGTCATTTAGCCAGCCAGCCACAACGGTACAATTAAAGAATATATCCACATCTAATAAGGTGCTTGACAAATAGGTCGTACTTTCTGGAAGTCATACTAAGCCTTTTTAATTACTCAAGAGCAGAGGCTCTCAACCTTTTATGCTCGACGACCCCTTTTTACCATCCCCCATTCACACACATACAGCCACATAGAAGAATGGACAATCCATTTTTTCGATGGTCTTAGGCGACCCCTGGCAAATCGTCAATCGACCCCCAACTGGGTCGCGACCCATAGGTTGAGAACCCCTGCTCAAGAGGATTAAACATTATTTAACTCAAATAATCCTTGCTTATAGTCGTGTTGAGACGATTATCGATTCATGCTTGTTGGCTAGTTTCAGCAATCTTTATTACTGACGGAGATTAGACTTCTAAAATCAATTTGCTCCCTCACCAAATATCAATTGATCATTGTTAGTAATACTTAGAGAAAACATTTTGTTTTAGCCATTTATAAAACAATTATAGAGAAAAGTTATTTTTTTATTTTTTTTTTTGCAAAGCTTCTATCAACTCACTCTATCTCTCTGGTATTAAGTGGGGGGGGGGGCGCAGTGACTGAGTGTTTAAATTCTGAAACTAAGGTCCTGGGTTCGTTTCTCAATGAAGACTCGGGTTTTGAATCTCGAGTTTTTTAGGGCGCCCTTCAGTCCATCCAGTCCATGACTTTAGTTGGGGGAAAGTAAAGGCGGTTGGTCGTTGTGCTGGCGACATGACACCCGAATCTTTAACCGTCGACCAAATAAACAGATGACCTTAACATCATCTGCTCTAAAGATCGCTTTTAGTGGTGTTACGTTTCTCCCTAAAAAGCTACGATCTGCGGGCTTTTTCAGTTCACGGACCAAAGGTTTGGAACTCACTCCCAATCGATCTGAGACAGACAACATGCTTCACCACTTTTAAGAAGAACATTAAGACCTATTTGTTTAGAACTTTTTTAGATTAGTTTGTCATGTCATATGTTTGTGTTTGTAATATTTTTACAGCGCCTTGAGCCTACATTTTTGTTTGTTAACAGCGCTTTATAAATAAAATTATTATTATTATGATAAAAGAACTAGTATTCTTTCTCTGGCGCAGCCAGGGTCGAGTTTCGTTAAAGGGAAACAAAATTCATTGTAGTCCCTTTATCAGTTTCCACTGAGGAATTTTCTGGTGATGTGGCAGGTCTGCAACAGTACCGCCCTCTGACAGGCAACGAGAATGTTCCTGGGAATGCCAAGGGCCTTGAAGGTATCTGTGAGGTCAGTTGTTATTATCCCCTCGGTTGATATGACAATGGGGTATATTGTTGTTTTAGAAAGCTTCCATAGACGCTTAATCTCCAAGCCTAGGTTCCCATATTTTCGTTGTTTTTCTAACTCAGTTTTTCTTAAGTTGTGAGATAGTGGTACTGCAATGTCGATAATGGTAGCGACTTTTTCCTTTTTATCGATGAGCAGCAGATCAGGGCGATTAAAATCAACTGTTTTGTCGGTCAAAATAGGTCTATCCCAGTACAGCAGATAATCAGTAGATTCGAGAACCTCTTGTGGTGAGTATTTGTAATAAGGAGGAGTATCCTTCCCTATCATATTGTGTGTCAAAGCCAAGTGCTGGTGTATTAGCTTTACAACTTGGTTATGGCGACCTAAGTAGGCAGATTCCGATAGGGCTGAACATCCTGCCATTATGTGTTCAATTGACTCACCAACATTTCCACATTTTCGGCATTTGTCAACAATATTGAGTTTTAGGATATGTTTCTCGTAATTTTTTGTCCTAATTACTCTGTCCTGTATTGCTGTAACAAAGCCTTCAGTTTCAGGGTAGAGATGACCTGCTTTGAGCCACGCTAAGGAAGCGGTCTTGTCAACTTAGACTAGACATGAATTAAAAAAAAAAAAAAAAAACAATTAGTCAATTAATTACATGCAGAGGCGTCACTAGGGTGGGTGTCACCCGGTGCGGTAAAATCAGGGTGTCACCCCCCCCCCCCAGCGTTCTACTTATTCTTCAAATAAAAAACTATTGTTGTTCAGTTGTTGTTTTTTGCGCAATAATACAGTTCGTTGATTGCTGCTGCACAAAGTTTAAATGAGTATCGATTATGTTTTTTTCTCTTACATATTATCGTTAATCATTACATAGGCTACATTAACATCTACGATTTTTTAAATAGAAAGAAATTAAAAACCAACTGAGCATGCATTCCTATGTAAACATTAAACAGCTCTTAATGGAAACTTTTGAACATTATAATCACATATAGTGGTAGTTTCATGCGGACAACTAATGAAAAATGCAACTTAATGAAAAGTATATTGATAGGTACACACATTTTTAAAGAATTTTTTTTAACATATAAAAGTTTACAATAACTTTAGAAAATAAATATTTAAATGTCCTTTTCAGGATTTCAAATTAGAAAACTTATAAAAAAAAACTTTAAACTCAATATATCTTGCGACTTCGTTTTCATTGGACAGAATTTCTTGATTTGATTTCAAAAAATAGTTGTTAACTAATGTTTTAATGAGAAAACGTTGTTAGTTAATGTTTTAATAAGGGAACGTTGTTAGTTAAATTTAGTTTTAAAAAGCTTCTTTTCACATGACGCCTTGTAAACATGCATTTGGCAAGAAACAGTTAAAGGTTTAATTCAAAGGCTGGTAGAGATTCGTTGTCGTCTTTCAAAACTTTGCTGCATTCTAGTTTTCTAGTTTTAGTATTTCTGTTCACATATCTTGCCGTCAAGCCCAATATAAAAGAGATTGATGCACTCAGTATTAACTTCTTGCTCTCTATTTGAATAGTAAATCTTAAGAATACTTTCCTGATATTTTCATATTGTTAAAACTTATTTTTCTTTTTCATTAATATGCTAGTTTGATTTGAGAAAAGTTATCTTAATAACATTTTGAGCTAACTTTTCACATATTTCGTAGAGTAAATGTTTAAGTGCTCAAGCTTAGCCACCACTTTGAAAATAATTAACACTTTAATTTGAAGGTACTTTTGTGTTTAGTTTACTTTTTTGAGTACATCTGCTCATAAGAAAGTCAAGCAATGAAAGTTATGCGTGTATTCACAGACAGCTGGCAATCATATTTGTGCTGCGCCTCTAGTGTTTGTATTTTCAGAGAGACGGCAAAGATTTTCATCGTCACACTTTCATAAAATCGTTCTTTCATGGGTCTAACAGCAACACCATGAGTACACCAGCGATTTGTTCATATGACACGCTATCATTAATTATATTATCCTATCTATTAGTATTAGTGGCAAAGAAAGAAAACCTTTTTTTCTAGAGAACCAAGAAAGTATAATTAGAAAATATTTTCCGATTAAGAATTTGGACCACATAGCTTAAGTAAACGGTGTACACATCCATTCAAGTTTCTTTTCTGTTCTTCATTTATTACTGCCTGCACTTCTTCATGAATCCTTGACATTGTAGCTGCATTACCATGTCCCTGAGCTCATCATATCGATACGTTAAGCCCATCTCTTTTCAGTCGTTTTAAATTATCAGAACTGATACACCAGATTTGGCCCACATTAAGAGGAATATCCTACATTTCTGTCATTCAACATTACCATTGCTACTGTTAATATATCTTACAACTTCAGAGATCTATGTTAGGTGTGCTGTAATACAAGATACAGAGTACCTTGCAGCTTTTATGTCTCTCATCTCTGATAAGTATATCCCTTAAGTGGTTTGCTAAAACATATATATATATATATATATTTGGTACAAGCCTGGAAAGTAACTTTTTTTTTCAGCGCTGACTTGCGATCGTATAAGTTATTATTTCCACACTGGCTCATATTTGGATAACATTTCCACAATCCCGAGAAAAAAAAATTTCATTATTCAATAAAAAGTCTTCTTCAGTTCGCCCCCATATATCAACTTTTTCTTTGCTAGAAACAATGCGATAGTAAGCAATCTATAATACAAGATGTTCCTCTGTTTTCCCATTTAAACGTCAATCATAGCAATGACGTCCTTGTCAATTTTTGGAAGCTGAAGTCCTGCTTCCAAAATGTTCCTAATTTGAAAGCCTGATAAATGTCCTTCAGTCTTCTCTCGAGTTTCTCGCTATGGACATGTCCACTATTTATAGGAGAAAAAATCTTGCTATTGATGTTTTCCCATTTAAAATAATTTTATTCAACAATTTCTAAGCTTTATGATTTTGCTTCTGTCACATTTTAAAGTTGGTATTTTTTAATTATTTTTTAAGTGCCTTTTTACACTTGGGTGTCACCCCCTATCGGGTGTCACCCGGTGCGGACCGCACCCCCCGCACCTGCCTAGTGACGCCTCTGATTACATGTGCCATTTTGTTTTAGATTAATCAGTACTCACAGTTACGGCTAAATATGTAGGGCTTTGTCCTCTTACATACTTGAACACGATTTCTCTCTCACACCAGTTCTCGGATGAAGTTAAAAGTTAAAACAATTAATTTATTGCACCTAACAAAATATGAATCAATTTCTTTAAACAATTTCACAACTATTCAAATAATTATTTTTAAGTAATTATCCGGTTGGTAGCAAATAAGGAAACTCCTCTACTACCATAGCGAAAGCCACCTGACATGCAATATATGTGGACGGGAGTGTCTCTCCAAAATAGGGCTCCACAACCATATGAAAAAGTGTTCGAGATGAACCATAATCGTTTCACGACTGAAGGAGGCTAATGATCATGTTGATGATGATGTTAACTAAAAACTCACATGCGGTCCCTGTGGGTACGTTTTTTTAACTAGATTGTTATCAACAATGCAATATACATACACTAATATTCAAGCAAAATATTAAAACAAAATAATACTTTAAAAAAATAGCTACAGGTATATTACTTAATTCTTTTGTCTATATCAAACAAAGCTAATTAATTAGTTGTTTTTTTTTAATTTGCTTGATACATGCTTTGTTAAGGACAATGAATTATTGTGTAACGTATCATCGTTATCTGAGATTAGGAGTTGGAAGAAATAACGTCTACAAAATTTGTACTAGACAGGCAGAGTGAGTTGAAGTTTTGAAATAAAGGCAATACATTTACCGTTAGCACGTGCTAATTAGAAATGGTATTGTCTTCAATCCCGAAGATAAATCAATAGACTAGATACTAAACAATCTCAGATGCTAACTGCATATTTTGACACCTCTAATGCAGACTAATCCGTTGTCTGCCGTGGGCTTCATTAATCTTTCCTCTGTCCTAATCCTATGCGCCTGTCTTCGGCAAGGAATTTCCCTGGGAATTTAAATGCTTGTCCATTGGTCTTTGTGAAAGATCTCAAACTGTTTCTTTTAGTGACAATCTGATACCAGCTACTCCCATGCCAGTGAGGGCAAAAATGGCGCCTGATTTGATCTTTATAGCGCTTCTGGGAACAGGGCCGGTCCTAGCAATTGTGGGGCCCTAAGCGAAACTGATTGCGAGGGGCCTAGTCTGTGTTGGAATAAGGATAATAAGTGAAAATTAAGATATTGTAAAAGAAAAAAAAATTACTTTGCAAAGTTAAAAATTGCGATCTGTACTTTACAAACCTTGTAACCAATGGCATATTTATATGCCAGTGACAATATTGACAGTATTGGAACTTCCGATTAAGGTATAAATTACAAATGTGTCTATTTTTCTGGACGTTTTAAAAAGTTTTTAAGAGATTTTCATAAATTCAGAAGATTTCCAGGAGTTTTTCGTATATATTTTGCAATTTAGTAATTACACCCTGAATAAGCGGGGCCTATGAAAGCACGGGGCCCACTGCGACCGCATTGGTTGCAGTGGCCTAAGACCGGCCCTGTTTGGGAGGGCACTTCTGATATGCAATCGTCCTTTAAATTCACCTTTAGCATGCTGTTATCTTCCATTGGGATAAGCCTTTGTTCAGTTTGTTCAACAATTGAATTGACAAAGGAACAACAAAAAAGTTTTTCGTCTATTTGATTTTGTGATCGGTGTCTTACCTCTTCTTTGTGATTGTCAAATGTTACAGTCTTTGTCTTCCACTAGTGACCATCATCTGACTGCATTTTTTATCTCCCTTTATCAACACAAAATGTAACGCTTGCATAGATTTATATCTCCATTTATGAATGCTTACCTAGATTTATATCTTTATATGTGATCATAAAAATTGTTTTATATGTATTTTTTTCTCTTACTTCCGATGTCTCTCTCTCTCTCTTCCTGTTTCTGCTCTTTTCTCTCCCCCTCTTTCTTTTTCCCCCCTCTATTTCCAGCTCTATATATCGCAGTCTGTCTCCCCCACTCTCTTGTTTCTCTCCCTTTCTCTCTCTTTCTCCCTTTGTTTTACTCTCCTTCTCTCTTTGTTGCACTCTGTTCTCACTTGTCCTCTCGATCTCTCTCCCTCTCTCTCTCTATTTCTCTTTCCCTCAAAAAAATTGTATACACCGCCATATCGGTAAACAAAAATAACAATTTGATTAATATCATTAATGAAAATACTTTTTTTTATACCCGTGGGGGGGGGGGGCAAAAGTAGAGCTACAGTTAACTTCCAATAAAGAATGCTTTAGTAATAGTAACTTTTAGCACACCCTCGTGCACTGTATCGTTTCTATAGTAGCATTGTACTATACATTATGTCGTATCGCATCTATAGTAGTATTATAGTATCTTATCTATAAAGTACAAAGTAAGGCGTATGTATGTATGTATGTATGT
>JADKLZ010000167.1:25374147-25391602 GCA_021533235.1 Biomphalaria straminea
GTATGTATGCATGTATGCATGTATGTATGTACGTACATATGTATGTATGTATGTAAGTATGTATGTAAGTCCCCATGTAGCAATCTAAACGGTTACACCGATCTTGATAAAACTTGGCAGAAATGTTCCTTGGGTACTAACTTAGACCCAATTGTTTGCATTGTAGCCCTAAAACAAACTTAAGACCCTAAAAAAATAAAGTTGACCAACTCTATTACAGCTATACTATTTTATGGATCTAGGCTTTGTTTACAATGTTGACATGAGAAAAGATCGAAAGGATTTAGATCTAGATCTAATTTTAAGAAATACACTTTGCATTTATAAATTTTTACTTCTACGCATGAAAATAGAGAATATAGTCTAATTATTTTATTATTTAACAAAATTAAGCTTCGAATTAGTGTTTCAAAAGGGTTTTTACATAAATTCGTTCTTTGTATCTGCGAATATAAATATCCTGTTGAGCATACTTTCATTAGACATTACCGAAAGGTTACACATCTCTCTATTCTTAGATCTAAGTCTAGGTCTCAAACTGTAATTCCACTTTAAGATGATAGAACTTCTCTTCGCAAAGATAGTTTTAAGCTTTAACACATGAAAATACTAATTATAGTCCATTAATTTCATATTTTAATCAAATTAATATTGAAATTTGTTTTTCTAAATCATTTTTACATGATTGCAACTATTATCCGAATGTCGCGTAAATTAAGGTCAATTGACTATTTTTAGCTCCATTCATAATTTTTTTTAACGTGAATTCATGCATTCGCTTTACTTACAACTTTATTATTTTCTTTAATTGTTTCTAATGCACTATATCACTGACTACCTCAGCAATACGCAAGTTTAGACCCGCAGGTAGCGGGTAATACCTGTTTAGTAGTATATATTATCTAGTCTTCTCGACTCTATGAAAAGGACGCCATTGGTTTATATTATTATATGTAGTCTTGTGTATTCCCTACATCAGGTGAGTCCAGGTACTAAGGATTAGAGTTAGTGGCGGTCGCCCCGAGCCTAAGCGTGCTTCCATTTCTTCCCACTGACCGCCTTTTTCTGATTTTATATTGGCCAATACTGCTATTAAAAGAAAAATAAAGCGTTCAGTTGTGTTTGACGTTTTTTTTTTTTTTTTTAACTGCCTAGCTTTCAAGGCCATCATAAGAACCAGATTAGAGAAAGTAGAATTAAGTCGTGACCATTCGTGTCGCTGGCGCACACAAAAAAGTGCTAGTGGCGCCCCCTTTAGCCTTCCATTATTTTTACAAATATACCATTTTACTGAAAGTTTAAACTTATTTCATAAAAAAGTCATTGGTTGTACCTTCTTTCTCCAAATAATTTTATATTATCTATTTCTTGACTTCTGTCTTGGGGGGGTCCTTTGACACTGACAGTGTTGTGACACGGCTACTGCGGGTGGTCAACCGTGACACACGGTCAAGTGTTGGAGACTTGGGAGTTAGGGGACTTGCGGAAGTGACGTGTGTGTTAGAAAAAAAAAACAGAAGGAAATCATCGAGTAGAGTTGCTGTATGTAATGTTAACTGTAATATGCTCTATCAAATCAAATATTATATAATTCAAGGAACTTGTTTCTTCACAGACTCTTTGCGTTACCAAATTCTTTCAATCTTCCCGGCTGTTCTCAGCAGGATATCAAGAGAGAGGTCTGTCCACAATTTTATATTATCCAATCAGCTTTTCGTGCTCCCTCCACTGCACCTTAAAGATTGACTTTTGACAATTTTTTTTTTGAACAAAATTTTATTTCTATAAGTTAACCTACATTAGTTGACAATGTCACCAAACCAACTCAACACTTATCTCGCTGCTGAATGCAATATTGTAAGTCTATGGACCAGAATGTTTGCGCGTAAAAATACACACTAATTTGCCTTCTATTCTTGGTATTTGATACCCTGCATATTTCTGTTGTATTTTTTCTCATAGCATATTCTCATTCATTCTCCAGCAATAGAACAGGAATGAAAATATAAGGAGTGATGTAGTAAAACTGGTTTCTTACGCTTTACGATCGAACACTTCCTCATACGGGAAGATAAGCTTATAGTTTAATTCTTGTAAATTAAGCCCTTTTATTATTTTTTTGTTATGAATTCCAGCAGTGATAACCCGAGTTTAGCATTTAACTGTTAAACAGTTTGTTACATACACACATAGAAAACGTACAAGTGCCACGACCATATACAAAGACATTTAAAGACATAGTTATGAGTCCGCCCATGAAGAACACCGCAGTGTCCATGTGTTTTTTTTTAATTTTTACTACCAACCTTTGCTCCGGTCCAAAGTAACCTTGTACCCTTTTTTTTTTATCTATCTAGATCGGGCAGCCTATTTTTTTTTTTTACAAATCTGGCCAGTTCAGATGACCTTCTTAATGTGCATTCATTGACCTTATCTTCCAGTACGCCTTGGTCAGAATTATAGTGTTAGTATTAAGTTACAGTGAAGAGAGACTCTTAGATAGCTAGAGTTACATTTCCTTACAAACCACATCTTTAAATTGGCATATTTACATTTGTCTCAGTTATCTGACCCTTGTTTACGTTTTTGTTTAAAGATCTGGTAGTTAAATTAAGCTCTTAGGACATCAAATGCAGTAAGTGAGAAAAATATCCCCCCACCCGTTAGAAAGAATCCTGGTTAAGTGTATGCATAGATCTACTCAACTTTATAATTGTTTATAAATAACTCTAAACCTATTTATAGAAAACGGTGCGCAAAATGCTCCTGTACATTGATTTATTCAACTTTTGAATCAATAATACCTACATGGGGAAATATCAGAAGACGTAGAAGTCTGTTCATGATAAATAATTTCTAGTTCTCTAGCCGTATTACATTTGTTTCTTTTTATGCTAAAAAAATTAAAACGGTCTAATTCCCCGTGTTGCCAACAAGTCCTTTCCCAACGATACTACAGCTGTCAAATTTTCAGAAAAATCGTTAGAGCCGTTTTCAAGATCCAGGACCAGGATCCACCAAGAATTTCTTGAGATCACTCAGTTTCTACGAAGTTATGAGTTCAATAGATATAAACTAAATGAAATCAAAACGAGAAAAAGAAAAATGTCTTTTAAAAAAAGCGTACAGAAAGTGTAATTGTATCAATTGGTTTGGATCAGCCATGTTGTTACGTTTGTAATAGATCTAAAGAAAATCCACCGGCGGACAATGGTTATGCTTGCCCTGAATGTAAAAAAATAGGTATGTCAATGCTGGGGTTGTGTAGCCATGATAAATACTGCATTTCTCATTAATCTTCGGACTCGAAGACAAGCCTTATTATTATTAATTTTTTTTGCAGGCTAATTATTACCATGTGTTCATGCTTCCGTGTCTACTGTCCCGTACCAAAAACAAAGGAACGGGCCATAACACAGCTTCTCTACGCATTACTTGCTAACACTGAACATGATATCTAGCGGTCAACGAGTTTGCGTACGCTAAAAAGCTTGGGGCTAGAGCGTGGTAACAAAAGGCCCAGGAGAGATCTGAATTTTGTAGTCGACTCATGTTGTCATACAGATAAGTCACTGTTTTTTTTTTCTCGTTGGCTTCGACTAACGTAATCACTTGATCGCGGCGCTGATTTCTTTAAACTGTTCGGCCAGAAACCGCGTACATGACCCCCCCCCCTCATATTTCCTTTTCTATTCCAGCCTAACAGTGCAGGACACGCCATCTAAGTAACGGCCCCTTGAGGAACGGCATCTGGATTTTGAGGCTGATTTTGATAAACGAGAAGATCGAGAGCGGGTTTGGAAATCCTTGTAACCATAAAATAAAATGTATTTGTTTGATTACCAAAACCATTGACCCACATGGGCCGCCTACGAGGTAGTGCGAAAAAAAGATTCACCCTTTGTTATTGTTGCTAATCTTTCTACCAATAACTACCAACAAGGCTAGTGCAAGATAAGAAAATCATTATTAAGTTAGGTGGGAAAAAAAAGGTTAATTACAGAAAACTGAACACAACTGGGCAAATTTTGTGCTGCATTTAGTTTATTTGGCTAAAAAACCAGCGCTAAAACAATGTTTCCTTTCAAAATCTTTGTTTTTATTTCTGTTTTGACGTTGACTTCAGGTAATTAGACTTACCTAAGTGTCTTATCTTTTTTTTTATACGACTTAGACTTAGATCCTCCAGCGCCGTTCAGTGCATTGGGCGGCAAGCTGTCTCTGTACAGATCTGTCACTGGCATTGTCTAAAGCCGCTTCTCATCGTTTCTTCACCGCTCTGATGCCAATCATGAAAGTGTGTCACACAATTATAAGAGGATGTCTTTGTTTGGGGCTTTCCTCGTATTGGCTCCTATGATATCACAGCTCTTGATATCAACGTTTTACAACCAGATCATTAAAGTAATATGAGTTGTACGAGATTCAGAGATATGGCGTTCATTTTTAAAGCGCTGATTAGAGTTGTATTCATGAGGCTAGAAGATCCTGTTCGAACCCCCATGTAAAATTCTAGCGCCTCCTTTTCTGGAGCAACTGATTAGACGCAACCGTTTTAGTGTAACTATTCATTTAAGAAAGTTTTCTTTAATAGTAAAAGATAATGCAGTGGCGCCATGAAAAGTGTAATAAAGTAAAGCTGCCCTTTCAGACCTTGTGGTCGATAGGGCAGAAGATGTAAAGGTCATCATGGACCTATGGTTAACGAGGGTGTCATGTGGCCAGCATAACGACCATCCGCCTTTACTTTCCCCCAATTAATATTGACTTTACCCCAACCCATTAGAGCTGGGTGGACTCAGAGACGCCACCAGGATCCCGAAATTAAAAATTCCCAGTCTTCACCTAGATTCGAACACGAGACACCCGATTCGGAAGCCAAGCGCTTTACGACTCAGCCACCGTGGCTTCTATGACAGTTTAAAGCTTTGAATACATTTTGTCATCTTAAACAACCAAGTTAAAAATTGTTTACATAATTATACCGGCCACGTTTTCATTGTTTTTATCCAGTAAACGGCCTGATCAACTGCCCAGTATGTTCTGATCCTTTTGACCCAACCTCCTGTACTGGTGTCCAACACTGCTCCAATGCCAATCATGATGTAAGTGATAGACTGGCTTGCCATCTTTACTGCAAAGTATTTTTTTATTCTTTCGTTCTGATTTTCGTCTCTCTCAAGCGGTCTTCTATTAACATGTTTCTCTTCCCCCTCTTTCTTTTTATCTTTATTTTCTTCTTCTCTTTCTTTTTCCCTAATTTTCTCTGTCTCTTCTCTTTCTGTCTTTCACTATCTCTAATTCTATTTTTTCTTTCTCTTAATCTTTTTTTTTTTCTAATTTCTCTTTCCATCTCCGTTTTAAAATCTCCCACATTCTCTTTTTCATCTTCTCCATCGCCAATCTCGAGAACCTTCCATGTTCATATGCGAACTCTCTGTCTGTCTGTCTCTCTCTCTCCTCTCTCTCTCTCTGCATCTCTCTTAGTCTCTCTCGCTCTTTCAAGTCTCTCACTCTCTCTGTCTCTGTCTCTCTCTCTCTTTTCTTTCCTTGATCTATCATGGACATTCCAATCTCCCAGAATTTCTATATTTTTTCTCTTACTTTTTTTTATTCTACCTTTGTCTTTCTAACCTTTCTCTCTTTCTTCTTCTTTCGTCTATTCCATGTATATTACTTTTTGATTTCTCTGTCCAGATTTGTGAGCTTCATATTCACCTGGCTGAATCGAACAGGTTGTCCTACTCGTGTCAAACTTCAAACGTAGGTATCTTCTACCAACAGTAACAGTCTAGAACTGCACATTGAGATTCTAAGACTTCACACTGACATTCTAAGACTTCACATTGACATTCTAAGACTTCACATTGAGATTCTAAAACTTAAAATGGTATTTTCTAAAACATTCTAAAACACACTACTATTCTAATTTTATAAATTCAGACTACATCTAAGACTATGTGTCCTAGACCTCATCATAGAAGTGTTGTCATAGTTTGACCAAGTGTCATGGTTAAGTGTCACTTAACGGTTGTTGCATTTGTTCCTTCAGAAATGACAAATATAACGTCGTAACCTAAATCTCCTGCAGGACGGCAAGGAATGAAAGCGTTCAGGGTTTGATCCCTGGACCATAGTGATGACTGTCCGAAGCGTTTACCTCACTGCCAGTCATCGCTTTGACTAGCGTTAGTATTTTTAGTACTCTCCCGATTCCGCCCAATTCTAAAACATACCTGATTAAGTGCTGGCCAAGTGACTGTAGAGATATCCTCTACACAATCTGCCCTATAGATCTGAAAGGAGTACTTCATTAAAGTTCTAGTAGAAGTTTCAAGTTCTTTTGATTTTCTGAAATGTGTTATAAAATACATTGTATTCTAGGTCTAGTTTTTGTCCTTTGCAAGAATTGTGCATGTAAAAGTCTCTTATACTATAAACAATTCTAAAGCAGTCTGTTTAGCTAATAGAAGAAACGTTGATCACAAGATTGTGTTACCAATTGCAGCAATGCATCAACAGAGAGTCCCATCCCTGTAGTATCAACACAAACGAGATGTGTACCTACTGCTGTACTGGGCCCCATGCTTGTGAAGTAGAGAGACGAAATCTCTTCTCAAGTAAGTAGCAGCTTTAGTTTAGACTTTAGATAGAACCATCCCACCTTGACCCGAGACTTATATGTCTATTTAATGCAAAGGGAATTCTGTTCTCAATTTAGTGTTAGTCTAGACAGAGCAATACTCATAGGCAATAGTGCCCCTTATAAGGAAAACGTGAAGAACTCTTGGACTAGTAAGTCAAATTAAAGTATTCTTTGGAGAATTGGACTACTTGGTCTAAGGAAAGTATTCTTCGGAGACTTGGACTACTTGGTCTAAGGAAAGTATTTTTTGGAGACTTGGACTACTTGGTCTAAGGAAAGTATTCTTTGGAGACTTGGACTACTTGGTTTAAGGAAAGTATTTTTTTGAGACTTGGACTACTTGGTCTAAGGAAAGTATTCTTTGGAGACTTGGACTACTTGGTCAAAGGAAAGTAGTCTTTTGGAGAATTGGACTACTTGGTCTAAGGAAAGTATTCTTTGGAGACTTGGACTACTTGGTCTAAGGAAAGTATTCTTTGGAGACTTGGACTACTTGGTCTAAGGAAAGTATTCTTAAGAGACTTGGACTACTTGGTCTAAGGAAAGTATTCTTTTGGAGAATTGGACTACTTGGTCTAATGCAAGTATTCTTTGGAGTCTTGGACTACTTGGTCTAAGGCCCGGTTCCGGCCCACTTTCGATGCCCGTTGCTGACACTGTGTTGAAAGTCAGTGGTGCATATCTTGCAGCTCCGATAGCTGCGGGGGAATATGTTCGCGATCACTTGACCTGTATGGAAGCTTTGAGACATTACGCCGAACTACTGAGTTTCTCTTCAAGACTTTTCTGCAGGATTAGCCCTTCCATTCTTGCTACCAATTTGAGTTGAACCTCAGGCTTAAGGTAAGTAATATGTTTTAGACTTGGACTTCTGTACTTGGTCAATGGAAAGTAACGTATTGAAGACAAAGACTAGTTATCCTTAGCTGTTCAAGAAAAATGAACAGCGTAAGCTGTAATAGTAGGCTAGTTGAGACCAAGTGTTAACTCCTGACTTCAGCCATCGACCCAAAGGCCATATACTCTTGCGAGACGAGTAATTTATTCACAAAGGTTGAGAAGTAACGTAATTTTCGCAGCACTGATGGCGGAGACAGATCCTAGAAACAAGATCTCGAGATCATGTCATCAACAGAGAAATCCTTTCTCGGACGGACAATCGCCCCCCTGAGTGGCATGGTGACCGAATGATTTGTGAGACTTGGAGGACGTATCCTCAGGAAAGATTGTTTACTAAAGTCAGCCTTGACATGGAAACTGAAAAGAAGAAAAAGAAATCAAAGACGCCCAAGTATTAAAAGGCGTTTCACCTTCTTATAAGACCTGAAATCCGTGGGCACCATTTGGTAAAAGGCTGCAGAAGTCGCCGGTAGTAACCTAATGTACCACAACTAGAAGGCACGTCTAGACTCTAGGTTTTATTGGACAAAGATGACAAAACAGGTCACAATAACACAGTACACACACACACAAGCTGACCTTGACCCCATGACATTTTGACACACCAGAACAGATCAGTTCACAACACACAAGAAATATAAATACACAACACCGCCTATGACCGATCTCTGGAGAGAGCTTGCCGCCCTATGCGCCGAAATACGCGGAAGGACTTAAGAAAGTAAGTAAATTGACCTGGCCTATTCAGCTCTAAATAATTATTTCCAAGTACTGAAAGAATGTATTTAAATAACGTAATCACTCTATTAGCGTAATACATTTATTCATTTTTTTTCTTTTTCCTTAGCGATATTTACAACTCGCCATCCCACCAATGCTCCGAATGTGCACACAACACAGCCTCACAGTGAGTATTTTGTTATAATATATAACTCTATAGGCCTACAACAATTTATAATGTTCTAATTTCCCGATATAAAATTGGTTAGTGAAAGTTAACATCTACATCACTTTCCTTTTTCATAGCAGGGTAGTCGATTGGTCGAAAAATATTTGATGCTTAGATTATCGTCTAAGTAAATCCTAAGTAAACCAAGAGATGCCGGTAGGATAGTGTCCACGTTGATTTACCTATTAAGCGCGGACACCCGGAAGCCATCTAGGGGAAAAGGTCAGACTAAATATTTTCGAAGACTATTGTTACTTTCCTTTGACGATAAGTCGAAACAATTCTCATAGACTGGTAATCATATATGGTCACTGGAGAATAGCAATGCTATCGTTTCTATATGAATTTAGCTTATTTCTTGATTTAGATTAAGGTGCAGGACAGGTTTATAATTCATTTTGTATTTTTTCGGTTCTAAATTTTTATTTTCTCTTTCATTTGAGGTCATCCTCCTAACTTCGTTTTGGTCACTCCCTATTCACTCTACCTAAGGCCTCCAATTACTTAAGTAGAGGGATGAGAAATACTTTATAAATCCACTATTAATTGCAAAGAGTTAGTTTTCTTATGTTATGCTACATTGTGTCTTATAGGGTAGGCGACACAAGGCCTAATGAGGCTACTTTTAAATCTATTCCACTATATTATTGAGCTAATAGAAAATACTAATGTGGAAAAAAAACTTAGAAATAAAGCTCCACTTTCATTTCGTACAGCTTTATTGAAGATGTAGAGTTCGTCTGTTTCTAAGGCCAGGGGTTCACGAGGGTGTATTGTGGATAGCACAACGATCAGCCGCATTTCTTTGTCCCAGTAATGGTAGCTACTGATTAAGATTGACTCTTAAAATAGTCACTGGGACTCGAATTCGAGTCTTCTCGGTGCAGAAACCAAACGCTTTACAACAAGGCCAACCAAAGTCAAACGTAAAGACAAACATTTACATAGACACAAACATAAGCAAACAAGTAAGCGAAGACTAAGGTTGTTGGTTTGTAATCCAGAATTACAATTACCTGCAGGTTCACATTGCTAGCATGACTGTAAGGGAGTAATTATTTCTTCAGGCCACATCGGCCGCCGATAATCACGTGACATTTTTCCCATAATGCGTTCCAGAAGTAATTTTAAAAAAATAAGTCGACGCCCATCTTAGGATCCGAGGGAGTGCTGAAAGATTCCGCCCACCCAATAGAGGTCCCACCCCACCGGTGAAAGAATTCGTATGAACATTGTCAAAGCTGAGTCGATTCCAAGATCAAAGAAGAAGCAATGTAATTGTGTGTGTATGCTCAGGTTGTAATGCTTTATAACAGGGGTTCTCAACCTGTGAGTCCCGACTCCCTTGAGGGTAGATTGACGATTTGCCAGGGGTCGTCAAAGTCCATCGACAAAAATTGATTGTTTTGTCTATTCTTCTATTGCAGTGTGTGTGCGGGGTGGATGCGGCAGAGTCGGGCGGTTGTAATAAGGAGTCGGCGAGCTTAAAGGGTTGAGAACCACTGCTTTATACGAATACCGCGTTAGTGCAGCATTAGAGAAAATTCGAATTCCAACTCTTTCTTTAATGTTTGTATCTGTCAGCTACTGCCAGTAAGTGCATCGTCTGTGACACTGAGCCGTGTGACATGTCAGGGCTGCCCTACCTGAGCCCCATCCAGTGCTCCCACACACATCCATACTGCGTGTCCAAGTATGTCCAAGACGCACACGGACACAAGGTTCACAAAGGGTAAGCACTTATGTAGGAACTAAACAAGGACAAAAAACATACGCAATTTTCAAAATGGAAATTAAAAGTATCGGTAGAAGTAAAGCAACCAAAGGAATAACAAGGTTACAAAGACAGTTTGTGTGGAAACACAAACTCAAAATCGCCCCCCGGTGTCCGTGAGTGGCATAGGCAACAGTTACAAACGAAATCTCATATCATCTCTTTTTTTAGATGTGAAAATTGACGGTTGAATTTATTAAATATAAAGGTTTCTAAATATCTAAATAAGAAATGGTATAATGTTTATTGTTATAACTTTTTACGCAGAATTTAAGTATGTATATAACTCAAATTTTAAAAAATCAACAACATAGGAGTTTAAAATAAAACACATTAAGTATATTCACAAGTCGATACCATATCTACCTATTTCTTAACCTGCTGTAAGGACATACCGCCTTACTTGGCGTCGGTTTGGATCCTGCCTGCAAGTTACTGAAAAGTGGTAAGCATGTTATTAGTATGTAGCCAGCAAACCCTTCGGCGAAACAGCACCCGCCCCCATAGCAGTTCTATATATAGGCGGTACGTAGGGCTAATAGTTATTAAGTACATAAAAATAAATGAAAGATTAATGTAAAGCTAAATTATTTTTTCCAGGTGTGCCACTGAAGAGTTCTGTCGAACCTATTGGTGGGACCTCACCTCCCAGAATACTCAGTGCATGAGCACCTCTTTCCCTAATTTGCCGAGCCTTGATTGCACCTTCTGTTGTCATGGTGACGGGTGCAACAAACCAAACAGACCGGCCCATAATACTTTGGTGCAATTCTGAAATGCGGCAGTCCCTGCGTTAGTTACTGTCGATGCGCAAATCATTTTTCTGTCTCAAGTTGTAATTGTCTTATTAAGCTGGTTGTAAAGATAAATGTCTTCATTGAAGCCTTTGTAACCATATTGTATTATTGAAAATGTTTATCTAATGATCCTACAGCTTTTTATTTGTTTGTTTGTTTTTATTTTTTTGAACTTTGCACAAAAATGTCACGAATCGTCACTATTCAATAAATAAAACGATTTTTTCCCATTCATATCAAACTATTACAGTGGTGTTGCAGGCAATGTAGGTCCCATTCCATTTTTAAAATAACTTCAAACTAGTGCCGGACTTAGGTAAGTGGTGGCCCTGGGCAGGTTTGTGTATGTGTGTGTAGAGATCCCTGCACTCTGAAAGGTTTAATATAAAACATAAATCGGGCAGTTTTACTGCGACGATATAAAGGGGGTCGCTCCAATGAAAAGAAACATAAGCTAGGGTGCACTGGACAAAAATGGAGGGGGTTTTAAAAAGCGGGCAGTTTTACTAAGAGTGCAAAATTATAAAGGTTTAGGGTACGGCCAAAGTGTTATGTGAGTCATAGCAAGATGTTATAAGAAAAAAGGATAAGGCCACACAAATATCCTAGAGCCTATTAAATAGTTTGAAAGAGAAGTAATACTCAGAGGAATAGTTGGATAGTATAAATAGTATTAGACTCTGTTAAGCTGTAGAGGGGGGAGAGAAGTGATATTTCAATTTACAGCCTGGTTCAATAAAACGTAATGGATACTAGATACTCTTAGGGAGCGTTTAACTTAATGTCATCATACTGTTATAAGTAAGAAAAACGAGAGGAGGTCTATGTTAAAATAAACAATACATTTACATATATACCACAGATCATCTAATGGAAATGAGATGAATGCAAGGGTACTAGCTGTGGTGCACGCAGCTTATGTATCCAAAGAAACAGCAAGTGCAAGTGACAATACAGTGTGGAGTCAGCGGCGCCAAAGGCTTTGCTAGGCTGTAGCAATGGTAGCCGCAAACTAAGGGTTGACGGCTTCTGACTTTTCCTCAGGGTTGACTCCCGAAGCCTCTCCCATAGTTATGTATAGCTGCAAGGCAGCAGAGGTTTGAATTCAGACTTATTTCTTCTCCTAAAAGGGTAGTCAACTAAGACTAAGGATCCCCTCCTGTACAAAGAACCATCACTTACGATCATCTCCTGGCTGAAGCTTACGGGTTTAGGTGTCAGTTACTTGTTCTCATGCAGGCGCTGTGGCTGAGCGGTAAAGCGCTTGACTTCTGAACCGGAGCCCCGGTCCCGGGTTCGATCCTGGTGAAGAGTGGCATTTTTAATTTCGGGATCTCTATCTTTAGACTTTAGACAAAGAGACAGCAATATTGGGTTTTTCTTTTCACGCTCCTACAGAGGATAATAAATAGAACTGCCTAGAATTAATCTTGTTTTACGAAACACACATAACTAAAATTGGAATATCTGCCAAAATTTCGTACCACAAAAGAAGCGCTGACAAAATAGTATCTTCATACTAAACATGTTTTGACGACAAATGAAATATAGATGTTAAATGTTTTCTTGGAGGTTCTGCGAGTGCCGATTTCAATTATTCCGCCAGCGAATTCCAGCGGTGGTTGATTTTGAAACCAATACGATGCCAATGCCCACACATTCTCATCGTATGACCTCAAAACCATCCATTCGATTTTTTTTTCTAGCGGTTGTTGATTTTGAAGCCAATACAATGCAAAGCCCCCTCAATCAGATCGTAGGACCTCAAAAACATGAATTCGAGTCCACCCAGCTCTAATGGGTACTTGAAATTAGTTGGGTAAAATTAAAGACAGTTGGTCGTTGTGCTGGCCACATGACACCCTCGTTAACCGTAGGCCACAGAAACAGATGACCTTTACATCATCTGCCCTATAGACCACAAGATCTGAAAGGAGAACTTTTATTTTTTTTTTTTAACCACTCGCCTTCGTCCATTCTCCTGTTAGTGGAAACAGTTACACGTGAAAGACAGGAGCTGGACTGCTTGTCAGAGGCTACTTGAAGTCGTCATTGCCGGAAGTGGTGATGGATATAAGCCCTCCACTGTCTATAATGTTTTCTTTGGTATAATGCACAAATTGTAAGACAAATTTCCTTACTGACAATAAAGATTAGTATTATGTTTGAAAAGAACGAGTATTCTTTCTCTGGCGCAGCCAGGGTCGAGTTTCGTTAAAGGGAAACAAAATTCATCGTATTTCCTTTATCAGTTTCCACTGAGGAATTTTCTGGTGATGTGGCAGGTCTGCAGCAGTACCGCCCTCTGACAGGCAACGAGAATGTTCCTAGGAATGCCAATGGCGTTGAAGGTATCCGTGAGGTCAGTTGTTATTATCCCCTCGGTTGATATAACAATGGGGTATATTGTTGTTTTAGAAAGCTTCCAGAGACGCTTAATCTCCAAGCTTAGGTTCCCATATTTTCGTTGTTTTTCCAACTCAGTTTTTCTTAAATTATGAGATAGTGGTACTGCAATGTCGATAATGGTAGCGGCTTTTTCCTTTTTATCGATGAGCAGCAGATCGGGGCAATTAAAATCTATTGTTTTGTTGGTCAAAATAGGTCTGTCCCAGTAGAGCAGATAATCAGTAGACTCGAGAACCTCTTGTGGCGAGTATTTGTAATAAGGAGGAGTATCCTTCCCGATCAAATCGTGTGTCAAAGCCAAGTGCTGGTGTATTAACTTTGCAACTTAGTTATGGCGACCTAGGTAGGCAGATTCCGATAGGGCTGAACATCCTGCCATTATGTGTTCAATTGACTCACCCACATTTCCACATTTTCGGCATTTGTCAACAACATTGAGTTTTAGGATATGTTTCTCGTAATTTTTTGTCCTAATCACTCTGTCTTGTATTGCTGTAACAAAGCCTTCAGTTTCAGGGTAGAGATGACCTGCTTTGAGCCACGCTAAGGAAGTGGTCTTGTCAATGTTGTCCCCATGTAATAAAGCCGGGAATTTTCCGTGGAGTGCCTTTTCTTCCCATTGACGAATCTCATGCCCTGCGTCTTCCAGTCCGATATTAACATCAACATTGTGTAGGTTCAGAGGGGTCGCATCGGAGTCGTACCTGCGTAGGAAGGAAACTAGTTCGTTGCTGGAGGCATGCAGTTTTGATCGTATTTTTGATACTTGCGTCTTACACAGTTTGAAGATGTTCTGTAATCCACGGCCTCCATCTTTCCTGGGTAGGTATAACCTTATGGTGGAGGACTTGGGATGCAAGCATCGAAATTTGGTTAACAATTTCCTCGTCAGCCTGTCAATGTCATGTAGGTCGGTGTCAGTCCATTTGATGAAGCCGAACGTGTAAAGGAGCACTGGGACGGCCCAGCTATTTATTGCACTGATAAGGTTGCTTCCAGAAAGTTTGGTGTTGAAGATCTTATTAAGCCTTTGCCTATATTTATCAAGGAAGTCCTCTTTTAATTTTTTATGGTTTATCTTGGCATTCTGATTTATTCCAAGATACTTATAAAGAGATGCAGAGTTTAACTCCTAGATGCCTTCAAATGCAATGTTTTTTGTTTGCTGCCTTGCCCTTTTTGATGCTTATGATGCCACATTTGTCCAGGCCAAAAGACATACAGATATCGTCACTGAAGCATTTCACCGTTTTAATTAACTTGTGTATTTTTTTTATCGGTTTCTGCTAAACATCACCATCAAGATTGTAAAAAAGATGGCCTGCATTATTATTATTATTATGTTTAAAAAGAACGAGTATTCTTTCTCTGGCGGAGCCAGGGTCCAGTTTCGTTAAAGGGAGACGAAATTCATCGTATTCCCTTTATCAGTTTTCACTGAGGAATTTTCTGGTGATGTGGCAGGTCTGCAGCAGTACCGCCCTCTGACAGGCAATGAGAATGTTCCTAGGAATGCCCAGAGCCTTGAAGGTATCTGTGAGGTCAGTTGTTATTATCCCCTCGTTATTATTATAATGATAAAAGAACGAGTATTCTTTCTCTGGCGCAGCCAGGGTCGAGTTTCGTTAAAGGGAAACAAAATTCATTGTAGTCCCTTTATCAGTTTCCACTGAGGAATTTTCTGGTGATGTGGCAGGTCTGCAGCAGTACCGCCCTCTGACAGGCAACGAGAATGTTCCTGGGAATGCCAAGGGCCTTGAAGGTATCTGTGAGGTCAGTTGTTATTATCCCCTCGGTTGATATGACAATGGGGTATATTGTTGTTTTAGAAAGCTTCCATAGACGCTTAATCTCCAAGCCTAGGTTCCCATATTTTCGTTGTTTTTCTAACTCAGTTTTACTTAAGTTGTGAGATAGTGGTACTGCAATGTCGATAATGGTAGCGACTTTTTCCTTTTTATCGATGATCAGGGCGATTAAAATCAACTGTTTTGTCGGTCAAAATAGGTCTATCCCAGTACAGCAGATAATCAGTAGATTCGAGAACCTCTTGTGGTGAGTATTTGTAATAAGGAGGAGTATCCTTCCCGATCAAATTGTGTGTCAAAGCCAAGTGCTGGTGTATTAGCTTTGCAACTTGGTTATGGCGACCTAAGTAGGCAGATTCCGATAGGGCTGAACATCCTGCCATTATGTGTTCAATTGACTCACCAACATTTCCACATTTTCGGCATTTGTCAACAATATTGAGTTTTAGGATATGTTTCTCGTAATTTTTTGTCCTAATTACTCTGTCCTGTATTGCTGTAACAAAGCCTTCAGTTTCAGGGTAGAGATGACCTGCTTTGAGCCACGCTAAGGAAGTGGTCTTGTCAATGTTGTCCCCATGTAATAAAGCCGGGAATTTTCCGTGGAGTGTTTTTTCTTCCCATTGACGAATCTCATGCCCTGCGTCGTCCAGTCCGATATTAACATCAACATTGTGTAGGTTCAGAGGGGTCGCATCGGAGTCGTACCTGCGTAGGAAGGAAATTAGTTCGTTGCTGGAGGCGTGCAGTTTTGATCGTATTTTTGATACTTGCATCTTACACAGTTTGAAGATGTTCTGCAATCCACGGCCTCCATCCTTTCTGGGCAGGTATAACCTTATGGTGGAGGACTTGGGATGTAGGCATCGAAATTTGGTTAATAATTTCCTCGTGAGCCTGTCAATGTCGTGTAGGTCGGTGTCAGTCCATTTGATGACACCGAAAGTGTATAGGAGCACTGGGACGGCCCAACTATTTATTGCAGTGATGAGGTTACCGCCAGACAGTTTTGTATTGAGAATTTTATTAATTCTTTGCTTGTATTTACCAAGAAAGTCCTCTTTTAATTTTTTATGGTTTATCTTGGCATTCTGGTTTATTTATTATTATTATTATTATTAATTATAAAAAGCTTCCTAATTGCAAACAATATATAGCCATGGCAACAAATCAACGGGTGAAGCTGATGAATAATTCTAGTTATACTAATATTCCATGTATTAAAAAACGTATTTTCTTTTAAATATAGCTCTATTTTTAAATGTTCTTAGCTATTCGGTATATACAGAGTACTCATTACAACTGGAGACATTAGTCATAGCCCAGCTACGACCAGCGGGTCTTATCCTGCCCGTAACGCGATACAATCAGTATGTTTGAAACGTTTGCCCTTAGTGGATACTAAAACATCAGATGGTCAGGGCAATGAACTCGGCGATTTTTTAGACCCGTTGTCTGAAATTAATATAGCTCGCTGGACTGACAATGTTGACCTTTACTGGAAAACATCTATAGAAAACAAAATTCTAAGCCCATAGATCTAGGTGATTTGATATGAATTTGATTTTAAAAAATCAGGACATTTTATCTTTCAAGAAACACGCCAACTTGTTGAAAAGTAAGTTATAATAATAGAAATGATAATACAGCTATTTTGTCTTCTTATCTTTCTACTGATAGCTTCCAATACGAATTGTTAGAGATAAGAAAAACAATATTATGAGATTTTAATTCAAAAGTCTCATTATAGACTACGCACAATAAGGCGAGTTTTGCGTTTAACGAGGTTTTGTTAGCCAGTTTCAACAACATTCATTAAAACAATGGCTCCGTTCAAAGTTTTTGTTTATGTTTGTCTCGTAACAGTCATGACAGGTAAGGAAATGTCTTAGAATCCTCTGCTGCCTTTTACAGCCTTGACCTTCAAGGTCACTGCGAATAGCTGGATTACAATGTTTTCTAGACTGACTAGCTCTCTACATTTTTATAAAACATATATCAACCCCCCCCACACACACACACACTGTATCTATTTGTCAGATACAAGTACAATATGTGTACACGTTATTTCTCTCACACCCCATTCTTGGATCAAGGAGAAGCTTTACGCTGTTATATACTTTATTTTACAAAACAGGAATCAATCATAAACTTTTTTTTTAACATATCGAA
>JADKLZ010000167.1:25391702-25402068 GCA_021533235.1 Biomphalaria straminea
TTTTTTTTTTGGGGGGAGGGGATTTAATAAATCAAATTACTTATGAAGAAACAATTTCATGTTAGCAGTCAAATAATAAATGCGACCATTACTTCCACTCTTTATTTCTATGTAACTAGTGAACGGACAGATCATGTGCCCAGACTGTACTGATCCTTATGACCCCGATACTTGCACAGATGTCAAGTACTGCCAAGATTCTAATCACGATGTAAGTAAGCACTTCATATCTTTTCTCTGTCTGATTGTCTGTCTGACTCTTTTTAGGGGCCCTGGAAAGAGGAAAAGACGTTATTACTTTTGTGTGGCCTGTCTGTCCGTCCGTCCCGTTTAAATTTTGTAAGAAGAATAAATGTTCTTTTTTAGTTTCTCTTTAGAATTGAGAAATGATATTAATGGATAAGGTTAGGGTAATAATTAATATTTAACAAAATCTAAGTGTACGCTAAATGAATATAAGGAGATGCTGTGGCTGAGGGGTAAATCACTTGGAACCGGAAGTCCCGTGTTCGAATCCTGGTGAAGACTCTCGCTGGACCACTTCGGGGGCCGATTTTGAGTTTGTGTCTCCACACAAACTGTCTTTGTAATCTTGTTTTCTTTTGGTAAACTTTCAATGTCTCCTGTTTTCTCATAGGTCTCATTTTTTCTTTATATTTCTGTTTCTTGTTCCCATTCTAGTCCAGAACTTTTATTTACTAATCGTATACGTAATTATTACTAAGATTACATTATCTCATTCTGTCTGTCTGGTACAAACGTTTGACTACGTTATTTCTCCCACACCCATTCTCGGATCAAGTTGAAACTTTGCACACTTATTTATTTATCTAACAAAACATGAATCAATAAAAAAAAATTAAAAATAATATTCAATTACTTACAGATAAAAAAAAAGTATCCTAATTGTATTTTGTTTAATATTGAAAAAAGGAAATAAACGATACAGTATTTAGATATATAGTTGTTTATGTGGATTTCTTCTCCTTGAATAATTATTCTTTCTCTTTCTTCCACTGACCAGATATGTGAGCTTCACGTCCACCTTGCCGAGTTCAACAGAGTGACCTACTTTTGCTCAACCTCACACGTAAGTAGGTCATACTCAGCAATAACATCTTTCAGGAACTGTGTCGTTTCACTATATGTTAATTCCCTCGTTAAACACCGTGTTCCCGTTATTGCCTTCATATCAGCAGCTTGTATGAAAATGTGTAAATCTTAATTTGATCCAGTGAACTGCTAGAAACAGATGTCCTGGACTATTCTGGACTAGAAACAAAAGACAATTCTCTCTCTCTCTCTCTCTCTCTCTCTCTCTCTCTCTCTCTCTCTCTACTTTTTAATATTCATGAGAATTCAACGAACTGTTTTTTTTAATGTAGATGTGATTTAATTGAACCTGGCCTAGAATAAAATGATAATTCTAAAAGGCCTACAGGAGAAATGAATGGCGAATGTCCAGTTTCCTGTACATGGCCTCTGGTAGATATATTTCCCTTTGTTCAAGGCTCATAAGTGCCCTTGTAAAAATAAATACCAATTGACTCTCAGTGCCTAGGTTGAGGAGACTCTGTTCTAGAGGAAGAGATTTAAGAAGAGCTCCGTGTTACTTTTTGTTTCTCTAAAAAATGAGCTACTTTTCTTTCTTTTCAAAAAGCTTATCTTTGTAATCAATTATTATGCCACTCTTATCAATACATACAAAATATAGACCATGGAGTAAGTAGCTAAAAAATAATTTTGTAATGGACAGATATTGTAACAAAGTCATTTAAGAATGCATGACAAGAGTATTATTATATAGCTTTTATATAGCGCTACTTTCATGCTTATAGCATGCTCAGAGCGCTTTGGTCCAAGCTCATTTGTGGACCAGTGGGGGGGAGGGGGTATCTAGGAGTTGGTTTACCGTGCTGCCTTTGGGCGCTCAGTAAACACAACTCTGCCCGAGTCGGGTGTCGAACCTCGAGCCCCCTTCTAGGTAGCCAACCAAGCCACGTTCAAGCCGCACTTAGCCTCTCGACCACGCTTCCACGGAGTAGGCGTTTTCATGATTTTATATCTACTTCGTTTTGTGTTCCCTCTTGAGCTTGTTGTGGGTTCGTGTTTAGATAAGGTCTACATGTTTAGAAAATTGTTTGAAACACATTTAATGTTTGCATTCAATGTTGTAAAATAGTATCTCTGAATTTTATAAAACAATTTAATTTTTTAAAATATAATTTTTTATACGTTTTTATGTAGATGATAATTAAAAATAAGATTTTATATAAGAAAATTAACTCGTTCTTCATAAGGAAAGTTGACAATGCCGTTTTTATCACGAGTAGGATTGGCGTTTATTATAATGAATGATCCCCAAAACGACATTTTTGTCTATTTTTAAGGAGATTTTTATGAGTTTTAATCAGAACTTTTAATAATTTCAGGAGATGTTTAAGACTATTGCAATTTCAACATATTTTCATGAGCTCCTGGAAAATCAGGATGCCGAGGGAAACCTCATAATATATAAGAAAACATAGTTTAATTTTATAATTTTAATAACATTCTGGAGAGACACGCAGACACACAGGACATAAGAACAAGGGAGACACACTACCTCCTCCTCAGTCTGGAGTTATAATATTATGGCTTCCTTCAGGGGCGAAGCTTGGACATTAGCTGCGGTCGGAACGATGTCGCCGACACATCAGTCTGCCCCCCCCCCCACGAAGTTGATATGTCCAAAGGAGTGGCAAGGGTCGATACTGTTTGCGTTCAGCGGCGTCGCAGACTCTTCCAGGGCGTAACAGCTCGGAAAAAGAGGCACTGAGTAGATTTGAATTGAAAGGATAAGTTACACAAGAAAAAATTTTTGCATGAATTTAATTGAAGAAGATTTCTTTGAGGTAGTGAATATATAACACTGCCCCACGCCCCATTAAGTCATACCTGTTGTGTCCTCTTCATCCTCTTCGTTCTATGTAGGAGTAGTCTTATATCTGCCAGCGGTTTCTAAAGAAGGTAGTTCTCCATATTGGGGTGTCGATGTCTTGTTCTGGTCTTTCGATAAAGTATGCAGCTTTGAAGGAAATGGTCGGCATTTATTCTCTAGGGATGCTACGCATTGCCAAATCTCACGTCCATATTTTAAGCTTCCGGAACATCTCATTCTGTTTTTTTCCGGTTCTGAGACGAAATAGCGTGTGTTGTTTCAAATTTTGGACCACATTTTCATTTTCGTTTGCGATTTTGTGGCCCATCAATTCAAAAAAGTTTGCGACCCCTGTCCTAACCTAGTATTGAATAAGAAATGCGACTTTATCTCTCTGTCTTTCTGAGTCTTTTATAATGTAGTGTTTTCTAAGTTATAGATAGTTCAGTGTTTTATTCCTGATTGTGTTGTGCATTTTGCAGCAATGCATCAACCGAGAGTCCCAGCCTTGTAATTTAAGCACAAACGAGATGTGTACATACTGTTGTGATGGACCCCACACCTGTGAAATGCAAAGACGAAATCTCTTCTCAAGTAAGTGCTAGTCCTTTACCATTGGTTAAATGAATATGTCCTTGCGGCGTCTGTCTAAACACAACAGTACCTAAGATAATGCTTGAAATCATAGGGGTGAGTCCGACAAGCCAGGAGAGTCTGGCAGCACTTGTGCTCTCAAACTGAGACGATCCGTGGTGTAGGTTGAATAGGCCGAAACAATCAACAACAGAACAGTGACAAACGGAACACTGTTCCATTGATGCATATAATTTACACTCTACCGCCAAATTTGGATGCTCGTTGCCGTCACTGCGCTGAATCAGAGAAAACGGTGGTGCACGTCTTGCGAGAGGGCCAGCAGCTCAGAGAGTTCCTGGGAGACGTATATATGAGTTCATTAGAACTGTGTGGGAGCTATTAGGCAGTACGCCAAACAGCAGATTTCCTTACCTATCGGAGTTCCTCACAGGTTCCTAAGATGAATACCTATTCAGATCAGGAAAGACTAACCCACTTGCAGCGCTCTAGCAAGAAACGGGGCCGTACGCGTAGTTCCTTGAAGCCACCGTACAGATTTAGTCACGCTCCAGAAATCCACCCTCTCCTTTTAAGTTCTAGCTCTCGGAGTCAGAAAGACTTGTGCAATATGAGTGACACTGTCTCCTTGACTCTCGTAGCCTTATACAGACTTATACGTTCATAAGCCAAAACATAGTCTGAAATAGGACAACGCATTTGATAATGGTTATCTTTGTACTGGCCCCTCGGTTCTTTCAAAACATGTACAGGAATTCCCTTTTAGACTTTTCTGTCTATTGAGGCAGATGATGCAAAGCTCTTTCTGTGACTGATAATTTACGAGAGTGACATGTGGCCAGCACAATAACCAACCTACCCAACGAATGTCAGATACCCATTAGAGTTGGATTCGAACTCGTTTCGGGAGCCAAGTGCTTTACCACTCGGCCAACATGCCCTTTTCTGTTATAGGGAAACTGCTAATAAGAGAATAACAGTAGAGACTCACTTCAGCATTCCTCTGGACAAGACGTGATTTTAATTCTAGCGACATTGTGCCCGTATTAATGGAATAAATACTTTTGATTTTAAATAAGCATTTTTATCTTCAATTTGTTTTGATTTGGTATGTTACATAATCGTATAGATTTAGATAAAATATCGATTAGTTAAACTCGCCAATGTTGAAATTAACAGTACCAGCCAGCAACATAATATAAGCTTGTCTTATTAGCAACAAGCCGTTGGATGAAACGATAAAGTACTTTTGCTTAATGTGACATCTAAAAGAAAGTTCATAGCGTCCAGTGTTAACATTCATCTGCCAATTTGATCTGTAAAATACGTATACTGTATGTCACTTCTGCTGTAGCACTTTTTTAATTTAATTTCCTCACTTTTTTCAGCACGTTATACAACCCCTCCACCGACATATTATACAACCCATCATTTCAGCAACCCCAACACTGACGTCATTTCAACCCAATCTTCTGGTATGTTTATTTTGATTCGATTTTATAAAGCAATTTACTGTACAATTATATGTTCGACACGTACATGTCCAATATATCCATGTTCAAAACAAGTAATGAAAAAAAAAGAAGGATTTTAAAAACAAACCTTATCTAAGGAAAAAGAGCCATTTATCTGAAAATTACAGGTTTTAGATCCCTTTCTGCTTAATAAAAATTTATTAATTAGCACAAAATGATTAAATAGTTAGTTAATCTTTGGTTTGATTCGTATATTGTTATAGACTATGAATAATGCAAAAATTTCAATTTGATCCGAGAATGGAAAGTGGGAGAAACGTAATAAGAGATTTTAATCAGCATGAAGTGTGATAAGGGCTTGATAACATGGGTGAGGGTTACTAATTAACTATCAAGGTAATCAGGGTACATTAGTATTATGCTCCAGAAGTCCACAACTGCAGCTAACTCAGCTCCACAAATCAATGTACCTGGTCACTTCCTTAATGTTGTCGACCATTTCACGTACACTGGCAGGACAGTGTCCAAAGAAGCGTCACTGTCTAGAGAAATAGACAACCATCTCAACCATCTCTCTAAGGCCAACCTCGCCTCTCGTCGCCCCCACTTTAGAGTATGGTGGAGTATTTCTCTTCGCCTTACAACAAATAGCAATAGCAGTGGTTCTCACCAATTTCGTTGTATGGCACTGAGACCTGTGTGCTCTATAGTAAGCATGTCTCATCAAACGTTTCCGTCAGAGGTGATCGTTCCATAATGGGCATACGCTGACAAGATAACCTTACAAATAGCCATGTTCTGCTGGAGGCAACTATGGACGGAATAGAATGACAACTTTACCATTTGATAGCTGAATTGACGCATGGGAGATGACCATCGCCAAACACGATATTTAATGCCCGAATGAAACACTTAACTCTTTCTCTCCTAATTGACGATACCATCGTTGATTTGACCTCATTAAATTAAAAATAATGTTTGATTTAATAAAGTTTACTTTGTGTTCTATAAAACGAGGGTGCATTCCCCTTTAACTCTTTCTCTCCGTAATTATTTTTCCACGCTTTGAAGGAATTCCTGATTTTGCTCATTACTAATAATACTATTTCACTACCCCTGTTATGATTGGGCTTCAATAGCTTTGTTGTTTGTTATCAGAAAATGTTTTATTCGGTATAGAATTAAAGGGAAATGCATGCTCTTTTTATATAACTCAAAGTTAACGTGAACAAAAAATTAATTTAGTTTGATGATGTCAAAATCAACGATGGTATCGTCGATTAGGAAAGAAAGAGTTAATTCTATACCCAATAAAACATTTTCTGATAACAAACGTCAAAGCTATTGAAACTTAATCATAACAGGGTAGTGAAAGACGAATGAGCTAAATGAAGAATTCCGTCAGATTCCGTCGAAACGTGGAAAAATAATTACGGAGAGAAAGAGTTAATTGACAAAAGATTTTTTAAATTAGAAAGATACATTTGCCATCGAAGAAAAAATAAAATTTGCCTTGGATTTATTAAGAATGGCACAGCGGCGTATACGTCCTGAGAATTGAATAAAAATGTAATATGTTAATGACACAAATTGAGATCGTATAGTAAATAAGTATACGCAATACATAGAATTTAAATACACAATACATAATATATAAAGACAGAATACATATATTATAAATACACAATTTTTCGCTCACTATTATCTTAATATTATCGATTAGTCCTGTTAGCTGTTTCACGTGATTTATTTGTCCTAAAGTCATGTTCGTATGGAGTAAAGACATTCTGTTTGTCTAATAAGAACCCTAAATATAAAAAGGAAACTATTATAAAAACAGACGCTCCATTCCTATGTCTTAGCTAAGGGTAGGATACTTATGATTGAGTACATATATATATATATCTCAATACTGTTTTTTCTATATAAAAAAATTATTAAGTAATTGTTTAATGTTTTTATTGACTCGTGTATTGTCGTCGACAATGTGTAATTATGCAAAACTTATACACATAAGTACTGTTTAAGGGAAATACTAAGGGACTAAGGGAAATAAATTCACATATACAGCAGCATTTCTCAATTAGAAGCATTTATTTCCCTTTTTCGATGACTAACAAAATAATTATTTACCAATTATTAATAAATTAATTTGTTAATTTTTTGATTGATTCATGTTTCGTTAGGTATGTCACATATGCCATTATAGATTTATTTGTATATTTCACATTTAAAAGATTGTGTGTAAATAGAAATATAAACCCTCACCATGAGCCTCGGGAATTGCTCAGAAAATCCAGACCCGTGGGGTTTTACCAGAGATGTACATAAGTTTGAATTTTGAATTCTATTGGTTGTTTTAAAAAGAAAGACTTATAGGTGGCGCTTGGATAGGAGGGACAGGACAACTTCCGCCCGAGGTTCTGTAATTGCGTGAGAATGTCAGTCGGAGCTTGAATGTCTTATTGAACAGATGTGTATTCTAATATCTCTAAGTTTTATTAACAAAGAAGCCTTGTAATATTATTTCATCTTGTTCGATCTGCCATTGTACATAAGTTGTACTTACGTTTTGTTCAAATAAAGTTCCAGAGTTTCGTTTTCTACAAAGAATCTTTTATTGGGAGTTCTAGATCTACATTTATTCAACTACTTCATTTCAAGATTAAATCAATCCCCGGCATGTCACACACCATCAACCACTCGTGACAGGTACAACAAATAATTGTGTAAAGTGTCAACATGATCCGAGAATGGGTGTGGGATATATCACGTGTACAAAAGTGTACAAGACAGAGTTGATATAAGCTTGGTATAATAGCTATTAACCCTAACTTCTTGAAGTAATATGTTATGGACTAATAAAATACATTTCTATTTTTTCCTGTCAGTTTCCCCCTCCCAGTGTATCGTCTGTGACACTGAGCCTTGTGACATGTCAGAGCTGCCATACCTAGATGTTGTCCAGTGTCCACACAGCCACCCCTACTGCTCGACTAAAGTTATTGGACACTCAGTGTACAAAGGGTAACATGTCTTGTGCTAGGCCTTTAGATTATAAGAATGTGAATGGTCATTGCTAAGAAATTTTGTTAATGAACCGTGTTCCAAGATGGTAGGAGTAGAGGGAATCGTCAGGTTACATTGCTAGTACAAATAGAACGAATCGATGTATTGGGTATTAGTCTAGACTCAAAGATACTGAACACAAAAACTTATGACGACATATATAGGGTAGAGATTTGGTTCGAGTGCTTCTGGGATAAAGAGGACAAAAAATCTAGTTTTGTAAATCACTTATGCAAGCATTTTTTTCTTAAAAATACACCACTTTTACAACTATTCACTATTGATAAGAACAAGTACTGGAGTCTCTCTGGTAAGGGGAGGTGGCAATTTGCCGTTTTTTTTACACATTTATGCAAATGGTTTGAGATTTTTGGTAAAAAAAAAATTTTTTTACTTTTTTTTTTTTGAAGATTTGAATAAGAGATTGATCCTTACAAAACAATTAGATCAATTAGATATTCACTTCAGATTCACTTTCACCTATCCCTTGGGCTACTGGACTGCTAGGGCACCACACAAGATCTGTCAACCTTCTTTTTCCATTCTTCTCTGTTTTTTGTCTTAGATAGAATTTAATTCTGATGTTCTTTCGGAAAATATTGGAACCTTCCTTTTTACCTGCCTGGGTGGACCTTCGGGGTCCGACTTTGAGTTTGTGTTTCCACACGAACTGTCTGTGTAACCTTGTTTTCTTTAGAACATTTTCACGATAAACTTAACAATGTCGAGGACACTGAATTGAACTGCAATGTTGCTAATTAAATGAAAAAAAAAATGACCTACAAACAGAAGGGTTAAGAAAAGATTAGTCCTGCATTGCTAAAACCTGACTAATTACAATATCAGGTGGCCGAGCCTTGCTCGGTTTAATAATTTCATAAGAAAGGTTATATACCCGAAGTCATTTTGGGATTTTTTTTATAATTACGAAAATGAACGATCGGATAAAGACTACGAATCTGAAGAGTTTCTTAAGTGTTCTGTTTGTTCTATATGTAAATTGGTACGTTCAGACATTTAATTTTGGAATTAGTATATTCAATTATGGCTTTAGTACGAAACATCGAGTGACGCAAATTTCTACGTTGTTGGGTAAAACTGCAAAGACTTTCTTCCAAGCCAATAATAGTAGGCCTACGATACTTTTACGCTGTCTAGACTGTAGGAGGACTTAAGAGACTTGATATTTAATCGCCATGTACAATTACATATAGAACAAACAGAACACTAAAGAAACTCTTCAGATTATTTTACGGGATATGTGCCCTGCTCAGCCAGACTGTCAGACTATAAGAAGTTCATACCGGCTATTGCCATCCATCTATCCCAGTGGTGCTACTGGTGCTACAGCCCATGGAAGGATATGGCCTGCTTTTACACATCCCTCCATTCAGATATCTCCTAGGCCTTTCGTCACCACGCCCTAACCCCAAGTTTTTTACTGAGGTTTATAGTTAAATCAAAAGTGGCTGCAGCGTACGCAAAGTCGTTGACCGCTAGCTAGATATCTTGTTCAGTGTGAGAAAGTAAGGCGTAGAGCAACTGTGTAATCACCTTTTCCTTTGTTTTGGTACGGGACATTAGACACTGAAGCATGAACACATGGTCATAATTTTACCAGCAAAATTATAATTATAAATAATAAGGCTTGACATCAAATCCGAAGATTAATGAGGAATCTACACCGCTCTACGCAATCAAAGTGTAAACAATTTATTAAGCACTTAAAACGCAATAACTATTCATACATCGGTACATTTAATTTCATTACTTTCCTTCCATAGTTCTATAATAAATCAATCTTCAATAAGATGGTGCGCAAATGTTTAATTAGGTCCATTGATACTTTACAACTCGTTCTTGTTTGCATTGTAGTAAGGTAAGCTTAGTGACGTAAGCAGCGTTTTTCCCGTTTACGTCATGGAAAACTTTCATTCATAAATTTTCCATTTCATTCATAAATTATTCTGACCAAAATTAAATTGAGACATTTTCATATCGAAATAACGGTCGAACTCGAGTTTTCCCGATGTGGCCAATGAGTTCAGATTTTTTTTCTCACTAATACGCACATACCTTGAAATTTTAAAGAAAATCGTTAGAGCCGTTTTCGAAATAAAATTTATATATAAATAAATAAATATATATATATACAAGAATTGCTCGCTTAAGAGTATAGGAATATATATATATACAAGAATTGCTCGCTTAAGAGTATAGGATTACTTTTAGCCCTCAGGGGAGAGCCGCAACCACGCCTATTTGTTCTAAGCAGCTTTGTTCATCTGCTCACATTTCTTGTTTTGTT
>JADKLZ010000167.1:25429984-25446053 GCA_021533235.1 Biomphalaria straminea
ACAACTAGATCTAGATCTAGATAGATTTTAGGTCTAGATATAGAAAAAAATCTATAGAATAGTTAAAGTTAAATCTCTAATGTAAATTTCTTAACAAAGAATGCCTCTGCCCGCTGCACTTCAAGCCAGATTAGCTAAACGTGGTTTGTTAGATGTTAAAACCGATGCAAAAAATACTAAAACACCGTCCAAATCAGGTCAGTTTTCTAAAATTATAATTATTTACTTATTAGTACTAGATCTAGATCTAGATCTAGAGTCTAATACTAGAATCTAGTCTAATGTAATACTAATTAAGTTAAAGGGAAACTCTCATAGTTTTTCAAATTTGAGTTATTCAAGTTATTGACATATTTAAATTCTGCGTAAAAAGTTGTAATAGTAATACTAATGGTAATTTCCGCATTTAGGTGTCGTATTTACGTCTCTAGGCAGCCCTGGCAACCACTGGCCAGATTTTTTGCAATCTCTCAACGCTGAAACGATGCTGAAAAAAAATATTTCCAGGGGGAGATAACCTACTTGATTTTTAATATCGACAGCTGAAACCATATTCGAAGAGAGAGAAAATAAAAACATATAGAAATAATAGAATTAATAGCGTTGTATAGCAGACTCACAGACCTATATAAATATCGACAGCTTATAGCGGATTACAAGAGAGAGAAATAAAACCAATAGAAATAATAGGAATATTTACTATATTAATAGAAGTAGTAGATCTACTTTTAAAAAGGAATTGGGCTGGGGAGTAATATATTATTATTCTCAAATTAAATTATCATCAATAACACGATAAAGCATAAATCTAGGTACACATTTTTATGTTATAAAAATTGAATTGAAATAGATTTAGATCTAGAATTATTGTATAGAGAAATGGATTTATATTTTAAATGTTTTGATGAAGATTTAAGGTGCTGACAACTTGTAATATTTTTCATACATCTGAAATGAATGTTGAATTAAATAGATCTAAGCCTAAATCTAGTGGACTTATCTAGTCAAATCTAGTGTAATGCTGTTTGCTATGAGGTTTAAAAGCCGAAATACCGTATAGGTAAAAAAAATGTTATGAGACTTGTTGTATTGTATCTAGAATGTGCTGGGGGATACATGCAATAAACAACTGATGTCCTTATAGAAAAAAAATCATGAATAAATATTTATACATTTAATAGAAATACAGGAAAAATGATTGTCTGTGTCTGTCTCTAATGTAGCCAAGAGTAAAGGAATGTTGGTAGGTAACCAAGTTCACTGAAGCTGACTGACTTGTTCAAGAAATGGGTGAAACTATGGGAGCGGGCTAGGAGGGGGGACGGGGTGGGGCGAAATTGCGGGAGCGGGCTGGGAGTGGTAAGGGAGTGGGGTGAAACTGCAGGAGCAGGCTGAGAAGGGGAGGAGGCCAGGAGTGGGGTCGGGGGTGGGGAACAAGATTGACCAGAGAATGATGATGTCCAGGTCTTACTGTAATAGGGGCCAAATGCGTTGCGCAATCAAACAGCTACTACTGTCGGCTGTAGGCCAATGAAAGTAACTATCAGTGCTTACAGGGAACTTCTACTGTCAAAACCAGTCCTTAGATCTCCACCAGCAATTTCTCTTGTGACCAAGCATCTTCATTTTCTCTCTAATTTCTGCAACTCAATTTTTTTCTGCCGACTTATCTCCAACAGTTTTCTACTGTGTCGTACCAGTGTATTTTTAGGATATTTATCAGGCATCTGTTGATGAAGGTTTGTATTTTTGTTGTCGATTCAGTTGTTCTCTATGTTTCCGATAAATAAAAAAAACCTGATTTGTCTTAATTTTGTATCTGTATATAAATATTGAACAGTATTTTTTTTTATTATAGCTTTTATATAGCGCTACTTTCATGCTTATAGCATGCTCAGAGCGCATTGGTCCAATCTCATTTGTGGACCAGTGGGGGGAGGGGTTCCCTTTCCACAAGCATATCTTAAGGGTTGAGGTAGATGGGGAGAAGGCGACTATATTTATCGTCAACACACCCGATCCGACTCTGTATCTGTCATCAAAATTTTTTGCTTTATAGTTGAAGGTGTTGGGGGGGGGGGAGCGCTGAAATAGTAAAATTCACTACCCTGCCCTCAAACTTGACTTGGCATTTACTAATGATTTATGATTGGCTGAATTTTACCTTAGAGAGGGGCAGCGACATTATATGTAATATTTTGTTTAAAAATAATATTGACAATTAATCTAAAGGGTTGATTGTGGATGTGAAGCAGTAAGCGGGGAATGATCTCTACCTCCCCTCCCCAGAATCCTTTGATGTGTAGGCCTAAATTATATAATGTTATTCCCACCCCCCCCCCACCCCCCATTCTTGTGATTTTTTTTCTTCTTCGTTTTGTCAGCTTTTCTTTTAAATCATGAACATTCTATTGAAAGTTGGTTTTGTTGGTATTTTCGGAATAAAATATGAGCTAAAAATCAATTATCTATAAATTTAAATCTCTATTGAAGAGTGCCTGATTTTCCGCCTTGTCAAAGAGTGCCCGATTTCCTGGTTCCTTAATTTCCTGGTGCCTAAATTAAAGGGAGCTCAACATTTCCTGACACCAGAAAGAATAAAATCACATTTTAGTATTATAACATATCCTAATAGCAGAGACTATTAGCAAAGCTGAATGTGTGACCCAGTCCACCTCCTATACACACACACACACACTTTTCCTTTTATCTGACCAAGACAGACTCAACCTCGGGTCGAAGAGGACGTTTAGCTTCCCTCCCCTTATCTCTGGTAAAGCAAATAGAGATATCCATGAGCCGATAGCCGAAAACGCCATCGTCTGGATCTGGTGTCATCCTGGACATCTCAGCATGGGCGCCCGCAGGATTTTTTCCAGGGGGGTGCAAATTTCCTTCTACGGAGAATAATAAAGAAAAGAACTGGGTCCCCCCCCCCCATATACGATAATAAGTGACCTTTAAATATTTGTTTCAAATTAAATATTTAACATTTGAACAAACAATTTACTTTACGCGTTGTTAAGCTTATCCGTTCTGTCTATGCCTACCTACGGTCGATCTAACAGAAAATGTTAACAGCGAATTGCAATTAACATCCGCAAAACAAATCATCTCAAAATTGTGACCTGGTCCTTATTTCTCACTTCAGAGTGTCTCCATAGGGCCGTTATCTTCAGATTCAATGATTAGGTCATATCCGACCATGTTTACTCAGTTTGACGACGGAGTCAACAAAAAGCTAGCAATAGCATTCATAATACTCTCCCGACTTTACTGCAACGCCTTGCTAGCAGGTATATCTGATGACAAAATTGCAAAGCTGCAGCTAATTCTGAATAACGCCGCACGAATAGTCCATCGGAAAACAAGACTAGATTCTGCTTTTCTAAAAGCGAAAAATATAATTTTTTAACTCACTTATGCAAGCAGTTGTTTCATAAAATACACCACTTTTACAACTATTCACTATAAATAGTAACAAACACGGAAAGCTCTTTAGTAAGGAAGGTAATTATTTATCATATTTTCAACACATTTATGCGAATGGTTTTAGACTTGTTGTAGAAAATTATTTGTTTTACATTTGTTTTGCTACGCTACTTAAGTTGTATCATACAGGCTATACCACCTATCCAAAAATAATGTTTCCTTTTTTTAAAGAGAAACAAATCTATTTAATATGCAAATAAGTAAAACATAATTTAAAACAACAATTAAAAAGTAGGTATTCATATTATCACCTGAACTAGCTGTCTCCGCTATATAATATAGCAACGATTGTACTTCAGTGGAATAACTACTTGCTCAGTGGCTACTAAGAAGTTAATTGATTTAATGATGCAAAAAATAAAAAAATGCTAATGTTTAGAATTTTGCTACTCAGAATCCAGGGGGGTGCAAGTGCACCCCCTTGCACCCCCCTGCGGGCGCCCATGCCCAGAGGGATGTAGCCTACACATTCGGTCTGGTTTCATTTCTATTTAGAAGATGTTATGCCGGCAGATCAAACTTACTAGAATTAGATCTACTTACTAGATCTAACTTAAGCGTCGCATGCCGGCGCCTTACGGATTTGTTTCTAACTTTTGTTTACGTTCTCAATACAAAGTGAAAGTACCGAAATAAGAGCATGCGCAGTAACTTAAGAAATGTAACTTCCTGTCTTTCTTTGAATTCGACTTATTATTCTTTAAGTTTGAAAGACAAAAACGTTGTCGCAAGTGAAAAAAAAAATCCGATACCGGAGCCGGCAATCGGTCGGACTGGCGTTTGCCGGAAAGCTTTTTTTTTTACTTTGATTTTGCCGGCATGCCGGCTATAGCCGGCGATCTTGCATCCATGTACAGTAAACCATATCCTTTTTGAATGCCCCCTCCTAATCCACCTTAGGCAGACCCTACTACCACTACAGCCCAACATAACCAACACCTTTTATGGCAGTGCTGAACAACTGAAAAAAACAGCACACTATTTTTCCTTGGCACAATCTGCAAAGAGCTGACAGCTCAGCAGTAAAAAGCTGGTTAGAAGAAGAAGAAGAAGGCACAGCCAATTCTATATACTTCGATTTCAACAAAGAATCTGAATGCTATTCTATCAGCTCTAGCTCTAGTCGCACATTACCAGCAGAATGTTTATTAGCAAATGAAAATGGAGATACAAACATAGAAAATTTTTACTCGTATGAAACGAAGTCACGAAAACGTCATTGAAAGCATCTAATAACGATTCCATGCGTAAGACATATTTACCGAATGTTGTAGCCGTATTTAATCTTTTTTGTTCCTAACACGTTGAAAAGTGAACAAGATTGTCTCTTTATATTTGGTTTATCCAAAGTTGTAATTTTGCTTGAAAGCACTTCACATGACTACACGCAGTTGTAACAATTTTGTCTTTACTTTGAAGTTTCAAATTCAAGTCTTGCAGGTGACCAAATGCCTAATCCGGAACCCATTCATCAGTTTGGAAATGTTCACCTTTCATGTTCAGAAACAATTTCTTCAAACAGAGCAAAAAACTCTTCAATACTTTATGACGGGACAGCCAGGGGACTTCTATGTAGTGGGGAACACAATCAAATTCGTGTCCAATGTCACCCAGAAACGTTGAAAATGGGCGAATGGAAAACCGGCACGAATAAAATTGAGAGCGACTGAAACCGGTCTTATGACATGTTGCAACTGTAATTGCTGTGTAAGCAGAATGTTTCTTGGTGAATGGTGCACTGAAAATGAGCAAATTTAAAATTAGCATCAGTCTCTCTTATTTTTGCAAGTAGCTGTGCATCAAAACCATTTCATTTCATGGTTAGTGCGCTATCCGTTGCTAGATAAGCTAGCTTTACCAAAGGTAAATTGTACTGCAATATCACCTTCTGTTATTTCTCAAAAACATCCTCGCTTGATGTGGTGTAAAGCATAGAACAGAGCTCAACAAGTTCCTCGTGCATCTCAAAATTCCTGTCATAGGCCCTTATGAATATAGCCAACTGTGCTACACCCGTTACATCAATTGACTCATCGAGAGCCAATGAAAATCAACTATTTTGTTCTTTAATTGTTCACGAAGGCTGACTGACATGTCATTTCTTCTATCTGCCAGTGTTCCTAGTTAGCACTATTCCTTTGAATGCTTTCACATTTCCTGGGCAAATTACTTTTAACGACACACTCCTTCATAAAATAACATTCATTAAATTATTTGCTATGGCTTGCAATTAAGTTTGACAAAATGTAGGTGGCTTTCACTGCAGACTCACTCTCGTTAATCAGTTTAACAAATACTACTTTTTAATTTAAGTAGCTTGTCATCTTTTATTTTCCAGCGTAATAGTTTAACATTATTTTAATAATTTTTAGGTGGCCACGCGGGCCCCATGCAACGTGGTTGCAGGCCGCATGCGGTCCCCTAACAACGTGTTTAACATGCCTGCACTAAATATTGAAATATCATGTCCACACATATATATCTACACTGCAGATAATTTCTGCTAGTGTGAGCCCATTTCTCACAAGAATTACAACTGACACAGTAACACAATAAGATTTATATTGACTTCTTTAATTTCCATTTCATTTCTTGAACCCATTAAAAAAAAATAGTGCAATACACAGTTGAATACATTAAAAAAAAATTACTCCCATAACTATGTGTCTATAACAAACAAATAAATCATCTATAATTCTGTTCTGAAGCAGGTCTGTCCCTATGTTGCTATCACTTCTTAAGAATCTGCTGTCCAATTGTCAAAAGTTCATGAATGAATAGAGTCATTATAATTTTTTTCTATTTGACCAGTTTCTGAAAGTAATTGAATGTAAATTGTTAGTTAGATGTTGACTTGTTAATGGAGTGACAAAGTGTAATAAAATATAATGACATTGAAATATAATTCTTTAAACACTTTCATGATATTTGAAGGAGTTTAGAAATACGCCTATGATATGTATCATGACATAATAATATTTATATGACAGAGGTATACTCTTCTTTTACTAATCAATAAGCCTGATAATAAAGTTGGCATATCTTTTACATCTGAATTAATCAAAGCATATTTTTAGATCAATCTGATAGCCTCAAGTGAATATTAAAAATCGCCCCGTTAACATTAAAAAAAAACAAAAAAAAACTAGTTTGATCAGCTCTGCATCTACACATAAAATAATAAAAACTATCTTTGTGATAAAAATTATTTTTTTTAGTAGTTAAGGCCCTTGAATGACTATTTTAAAAAAATGCCATCAGCAAAGACTGAGAATCAACTTGAAACAATGCCATTCCTCCAGCAATCATCTAACTCAAAGACAAGCCTTATATAGACATAGATGGATCAACTAGTCAAAACAAAAGATTTTGAGTTTTATAAAGACTCATGTTTTGCTGTGACACAAGTACACACAGTTTGATATACTGCACAAATAAGAGAGGGGTGGGGTGCACAGTTTGACAAGACCAGGACTTAGTGATACAGAGAATAGAAGCAAGAACTCAAGTTTTCACTTCCTTAAAAATCTAGGTCAGTGCAACATTTCAGGTCAATGATTATGTTATTATGTACATTACATACAATACATGCTTGATGGATAAAAAGATCAAATGTGGGTTCATTCAAATGACTTGGGAGAAACACTTATCACATAATAAAAGATACATATAAGAAACATGTTATTCCAACTTAATATATATATATATATATATATATATATATGGCGCGGTGGCTGAGTGCTAAAGCATTTTGCTTTCAAATCAAAGAGTCAATGGTTCAAAGACAGGGATTTTTAATTTTGGGATATTTAGGGTTGCATCCAGCTCTAATGGGTAGCAGACATTAGTTGGGGGATAGTAAAGATGGTTGGTCATTGTGCTTGCCCCATGACACCCTGGTTAAATGTGGGGCCACAGAAACATTTGAACTTTACATCATGCCCTATAGACTGCATGGCCTGGAAGGGGTACTTAACTTATAAACTTTTTCTGTGTATATATATAAATATATATATATATATATATAATATAAGTGAAATTTATATAAATAGTAATAAGTTATGTGACTGAATGTTCAACACATTACCAGGCACTGAAACTGAGAAAAAAAATGCTAATTATTTCATTTATAGTTTCAAAAATTATTTCATTTATAGTTTCAAAAATTATTTCATTTATAGCTTCAAATAATTATTGTTCATTGGAGGGCAGCCCTCTAATCAATATCAATCGTCTAACAAATAAAATCTATAAATAGGTGCAGGATTAAATACATATGTAATAAAATGTATTCCTTATGTAAAAAATACACACAAAAAAAAGGTCTTACTGGGTTAATGCCAAAGTTAAAAACATAAAAATAATTAAGACAAAAACAGAGCCACACATGACGACAAAACTTGTTCTTAAAACACAAAACTAAAGTTATGTATTCAACAGCCGATAACAAAAAAATAGAAAATTCATAAGTTCTGTAAAAGACAATGGCAACTCTTAATCTTAGTCGATTTTAAATAATGCAAACATCTGACACCGATAAAACTAATAAGAATTCTTTGTATAACATACAGTATAGCTTCTTATATAAGTGAAGACTAATTAGAAATGCTGGACCATGAACTGGGATGTTGAAACAAATGTGGACTAGATGCAGTCAGATCTGAACATAAAACATTCATAAGACATTCAGTAGAGCAATGGGTTGACTGCCCATATGTCTCAGTTTTATAATCCCGATCTAACAAACCGGTACCAGGCATTGATGGCCAACAATATATCCAGACATTGGTGGCCAGGGTGTAAAAACAAAATAATTCAAGCTTTTATTTTAGTTGGTGAAAGTAAATGTCACTCACAACAAATAGAATGGAAAGAGATGAAACACTTAGAAATGCTGACAACAAAACTATATCCCACATAACAGTTTGTAGATCTACATTGTAGACAGTGAGTGATCTCTATCAGACCACCCTCTCCATGTCAAGGAAGTTTAATCTACTCAATGTCAATGGAATTTGATTTAAGAAGAAAGAACAACAACTTTGAAATGTTTTATTTTTACAAGTATCAACTCTCCCACTTAATAATAATTGGAGTTAAATCTACTCAATTAAACCTACACAGAAATAATTTCCTAGCTTTAAGAAGAAAAAAATATTTTTAAATTTTAATCTGGCACTTGAGTATCAGAAGGTCATAAATACATCTTTATAGCTTCATAAAAGTAGGAGAGTACAATCCCTTGGCAATGTTCTCACAATTTTAAAAATCTTTTGCTTTAAAAAAAAATTACTTTACACAATCCTGTTCTTCTGGTCATGTCAGGTGTGTAAATAGAAGTGATTCATTGTATTTAGCAATTAAAATAGTAGAAGAGTCCAATATGAGTCAGCCAAGTATCTGGACAGTTTAGTAAACATAAGTTGTCTTTTGTCCATACACAGTGCAGTCTCATAGTCCTTGACCGCAGGCAGCAATGGGTACAAACAGCTTGCTGTATGTTATGGAACCTACCTATTATCTTTACAGACAGCAATGGGTACAAATAGCTTGCTGTATGTTATGGAACCTACCTATTATCTTTAAAGGATATAATAGAAACCATAAATCCCACTTCAATTTACCAAATGCAAAGTAAATATAACAGATCGTAAAACATCTATTTCATAAACACAATAGGTAAATCAGATTTAATGGCTAGCATTATGTTATGGAACCTACCTATTTACCAGTGGCGTAGCTAGGGTGGGGGGAGGAGAATTTGAAAATCCCCCTGGACCCCAACTTGAGGGGGGCCTCAAAATTAGTGTTTTTTACATTAAAAATTAATTATTACGAAAAATGCAGGGGCGCCAAAGAGGTCAAGCACCCCGGGCCCCCAAATGATGGAAAATTCCTAGCTACGCCCCTGCTATTTACTATCTAGGATATAATAGAAACCATAAATCCCATTTCAATTTACCAAGTGCAAAGTAAATATAACAGATCCTAAAACATCTACTTGATCTGCATAGAAACATGAAAAAAGAGACCCCCCCCCCCCACCATCCAAATAAAATATGACAAACATTTTGTGATACTATATTATTTACAAGGCGATTGCATATTTCCCTCGCATATGTCAAATGGTAACATCCAATTTCATATACGATGAAATAAATAAATATTTGATTAACTTTTGATATTGCAGTTTTGTGATCAAAATCTCTGTGAAAATAATTATAAGGTGTCCAGCACAGGGTTTAACAATTTGGTGTAGCTGTTAGAGGTCTTATGACAAGTCCAACACGTGTCTGAAAGAAAAACATAAGTGACGATGCCAGAAAAGAACAAGTTGTAACTTTAAATTATCATAGAGTTTATCGACATCAGGTGACACTATAGCTGCAATGGTACACAGTCATAACATTGTCTGTTTGTAACGAATAGTGAGCTGGCTCATTTCATCTTTCTCTGCTGTCAGTATCTTAATGAGGCGGCTTGATGGCAATCAACTTTTAATCTTTTCCGCAATACTCAACAGTCACGTGATTCACATAGGCTGATTACTGTATCAATTTTTGCACTGATGGTGTGTATTCACGCTTGTACTTCATTGATTCCTTCGACTATCTTTTTACACTCCTGTATTCACGCTTGTACTTCATTGATTCCTTTGACTTTCTTTTTACACTCCTGGCACTTTTCCCACGTAGCTGATCGCTGCCATTTTTCTGGGCCGGGGGCGTTTCCTCTTTGGCCTGGACTTAGTCCTGTAATACTGGTTGAACAGAAACAAGGCCACCAGGCACGTGGCCAGGAAGGCGATCACTGGGAACCAGGTCAGCCTATCCTGGCTTAACAAGGGGCTGGTTATAGGTGACTGGATGTCAAGGGTGTTATGTTCTCTCAGAGCTGGGAATCCTAAGTCAGGACGGTTGGCTGGGTTGAGAGGGATGTCGATGTCAATGGATAACAACCTCTGAGGTTGGTAGATGTCACTGAAACAAAGAAAGTGATGACAGGTATTTTCAGAATATAAAAGTATTCCCTTTTTATATGCTAATAGTACATACTATTTACACGCCCTGCTGCCCACAAACCAAACCCCTAGCTATAACCCTAGGTAATAGCCGCACTGCCTTGTGTGTGTCCTTGTAAGGACTAAGGCTAAGGGAGTAAACCCTAACAGAAAATCCGGTCTAGGAGCCCAGTAGGCGGGGGGACAGTAGTACGACTACTGCTCTCTGGCAAACTCTTGCATCCACCTGACCCCAAATTGTGTTGGCTTGCCATCCCTTTGGACCCAGCAAGTATGGAAGAGAGTCGTGTGTTGACGTGTGGGCAGCCCAGCACCCGCAAATTCTCCGCCCAGGCTTTCCCCCAGCAATTGCAAGGGGAAAAGATCGTCTCTCGAGATGTAAAATGCCACAGACAGAGTAAATATTGATATAATTTATGAGTTATCTTCTCTTAGTGCTGCAGTTAGACTGAATTGGTTCTGAGTTAATTGCTTTCCCCTTTGTCCAAAAGAATTCTCATTTACTCAGTAACAGCTTTAAATCTGCTCTAATCTAATTCTACTACACATGTACATTTAGGTACAGTGGCTGAGTGGTAAAGCACTTGGATCATGGGTCAAGGGTTTGAATCCTGGTGAAGACTGAGATTTTTTTTTTATTTCAGGATCTTTGGGGCACCTCTGAGTCTAACCAGCTGTAAGGGGTACCTGACATAAGTTGGGGAAAGTACAACGGTTAGCCTTTGTGCTGGCCACATGACACCATCGTTAACAGTGGGCCAAAGACACAGTTGACCTTTACATCATCTGCCCCGAAGATCACAAGGGGAACTTTTTAACTTTTACACATGAACATTGCACATGACCACATGGGTTTTGTTTAGGGCAGTTGCAAGAGAATGACTTGAGCCTCTCACATGCAGTTTGATGACCATGATTCCTACTTTATTTTAAAGGACTGGGAAGTGTGGTAACATTGAATATCATTGCACTAATCTAGCCACTGATAGAAAATTAGATCAGTATATCTTCAAGCAAGTACTGTTGCACACCTGTTCGCGGTGTTGGATCCAAACGATTATCAAAACAGGAGGTAAACTTCAACGAAATCAATAACACCAACGAAAGGCCGAACAATAGATGTAGAGTTGACGCTTGTTTTAAACAGTAAACACTTTAATCCTCAAAAGGGAACCGTCCGATGTCTCTGTCACTAGCTGTTGAGATATTACTTCTTAATTAACTGTTCTATTGAAAAAAAACTCTTGTTTATACTGTATCGTAAAGTTTTCTACTTTTTAAACTAACTTTGCGTCATCTGTAACTAATTAAACCTTTACCCTTAGTTTTCCCGAAACAAATCTAACTAAATCCTAGTCATGTCATAACAGTACCCATGATAAAAGTTTGTCACATTTTTCCTTTGTGAGTGGCCACTGAAAAAATGTCTGATCCAATGCACAACTATCACTGTAGCTATAAACTGTTGTTTGTACAAAGTTCTATTCCTTGCGAAAACGAAATCAATTCACATACTTAAGAATAGAGGGGCATATTTTTAAAAAATAAAGAGACTTACGATGGTGCAGACTTGTTCAGAGGATGTGGCATTGCCCAAATGAGGCTTGGGCATTGGGGCAGGGGCCGAGAATGAAAAGAGCTGAGGCTTCCCTCAATGACTTTAGAGTAGCGATGAAGGTGGTTTCCTGTAGAAGTTTCAGTCACAAGTGAGAACTATAGATCATTACCTAAATATTAAGTCATTGTGATGAGATCAAACTCACAATGCTCTATTTTTAAATCAGTCTAAAGGCATACAAACAGAAATATAAAACTGTTAAGGTTTGTGTGTGAAAATATTACTACCACATTGTATTCAATGCTTCAAGCAATTTCTTTGCTGTCTTATCTTATAATTTACAGATACTCTTCTAAAAATAGTTCTGGTATCCTGATATATGCAAGTGTTGATGTAATTAATTGTATTTAATGTTGTTCGAATTTTTCATCAATATTGTTTTTGTACAGTAATTACGCTGATTTTGTCAATTGTAATCAAACTGAATTTCCATTAGATTGGATCAATAAAAATTATCTTATCTTATCTAATTAGCAATTTTAATACTTTTAAATCAATAGTTTTATCGGCTCAACATAATTCTTGTATGATTTTGTTCTGGCATGTGAATAGAGAAATATAATTTCAATCTTAAAACCAAAACATTGATTTATAACAATCTGCAAAAAAAAAATAATAATAACATTCCAAGTGCCAGAGGGCGCGGTGGCTGAGCGGTAAAGCGCTTGGCTTCCGTACTGGTGGTCCCGGGTTCGAATCCTGGTGAAGACTGGGATTTTTATTTCGGGCGCCCTTCAGTCCACCCAGCTCTAATGGGTACCTGACATTAGTTGGGGAAAAGTAAAGGCGGTTGGTCGTTGTGCTGGCCACATGACACCCTCGTTAACCCTAGGCCACAGAAACAGATGACCTTTACATCATCTGCCCTATAGACCACAAGGTCTGAAAGGGAAACTTTACTTTAAGTGCCAGACAGCTTAAAACTTTAAACTTGTTTTTGGTTCTATAGAAGCAACTAACAGTTTGAACAAAATCATGAAGAAGTAAAAAGTCTGAACTATTTTATTGTAAGTTATTCCACACAAAATGAGAGTTTACCTTCCATTCTGGAGGGCATCTCCATGACAGGAGGCAGTGTGGCCTTGCTGAGAGAGGACAGAACCACTGGGACAATGTTGTGAGCTGTATACTCCAACATGGCACTCAGCATCCAGAAACAATCTATGCAAACAGAATGCAATGTGAATATACATTGAATAAGACTGAAGTTTTTTGTTAGGCACAAACACATTTGAAATGTATGCCACTAAGAATGTTAAAGAATTTAATTCATTTCTAGTAAGAATTAAAATAAAGAAGCAAGTTCAATGGTTCAATGTCATATACCAACATATCTTATCAGTTAACAGAGTTGATATCTGGTTCAATGTCCTCTAAAAACATGACAGTTTTAAAAAATTATTTCTGGTTCATGTACACCTATAACAATCACCTTACATAACTATCATATTATTTCAATCTCTGACACTGACCACAAGGTTAGAGTAAAGGTTAGTCTTTGCAAACATTGAGCTAGTCTGATGGGTCCCTTCAAGTTTAATAACTCTAACACTTTTGTACATGCAATAAATACCCCATAATCTGATCTTCTTGATAAGTTTTGTTGTAAAAATGGCTAAGTCCCAGAAAACGTGTAAGCAAAAATTAAATTATTCAAGATCATTTAACCAACAGTACTGACCTTTCTGTAAGTGGCTGGAGTCCAAACAATTGGAGTCTCCATACAAAGCTACACGTCCAGCGCTGGGGCTGGAGCTGACCTGGTAGAGACCAAGAACTGGCACATCAGGGACAGTTAGTGTGTTGGCTTTCATCACTTCAAAACCTGAAAACCAGTTGGTATTGATATTAAAATAAATGTTACCTGAGCAAGTCAAGTTTATAGCAATTAACACTGAGTAGGCTTTTGTTGCCGAAATACAGGAGTTGAGAAGATCACAAAGAAAAAAAAAAAGAGGAGGCAGAGCTAATTCAACTCCAAGATTGCCAGAGAGAATTAAATTCAAAATGTTTTATTAAAAGTTACAATTTTAGATTGTAGACTCAATGTCAACATATAGGTAAGCTTTAAAAAAAGTAATGTTAAAATCTGTTGACATGAGAAATAGCTGCAAGAATTGGAGATGAAAAATTCTAAGTTTGTGATTTCCTGCTTTTTAAATTTGTGAAAATTTGTTAAATGTAAAGTGTTTTTTTTATTTAGCCTTTAAAGCTGGAAGTTTGCAATATAAAATAAAAAAGGTTTCCTTCTTCAACTTAAGTAGTGTGTTCTCCAGGCGATTTCTTAGGAACTCATGTCTACAAGTGGAACAAGTTTAACCTCTTTGAAAAATAGCTATGCATGAGTTATCCATAACGTCTTTGGTATTTAAACCTCACAATTCCGCATCCTATGTAAATGTAATCTAATATTAAAATGACATTACTTATCATGCGATAAACCCTTACGTAAATGTTATTTTAAGGCAGTTTTTTTTAGAGCCACAAAATCCCAATGCTGCATTAATACTGTTGATGTGTTGATAAATGTTGATGTTGGCCACAAGTTCAGACAAGACACACTCAATAGAACAGTGAATAGATAGATTCAATAACTCCTGCTGGTAACTTCCAAACAATTTAATGAATAAAAGGGACACAATCCTTGTCGTCTCTATCTCACAAGTCAGTAGTTCTTCGTCCTTGTCCGTTGGTTCTCTATTTCTGTTCTTACTTTTTAATGATTCCTCACGTCACTACGGAAAAACCCAATTACACCCAAACTTAAACGCGTCTTTCTATTGTGTGATTACAACACATTTAAAAATAAAGCTTTTGTGTCTTGACAATAATTTGATAGGTTAACAAAACATAAATGAACAATGACAACATAGGACAAACAAAATACAGTGTACCTTGATTCTTAAAGGTTCCAGTAAACAGAAGGCCATCCTCTGGGAATTTGAGAATACTTGTACCAGAGGCGTAATACACTGAGGAGAAGAAAAAGAAAATGTTCAATTACATTGTTAGATGTATTTCTTATTTTGAGAGTAGATCAATAGTTAAGCAATTTTATTTTGGCCATTTTGTTTCATTAATAATTTTCTGTATATGACTTGTTACTAGCAGGGGCTGTTTACTTTCAAGCTTAAAACTAGTCAGCTTGCACATATCAATGTCTTCTACTACAGTACAGCTAATATCTACATAATCCAGTGTGCAAAATGTACAAGAAAGTCTTTTTAATTATAAACTCTTTACTGAATACTATCAAACATCTGGAGTCAAGTGAGGGAATACACAATGAAAGCTTGGTCAAAATAGCCAAATTTTATTTTAGGATGATAATATATTTTTTAAAAAATTATATTGGTTTTCACTATATTAGGAATTAAATTTTTTCCCAAAGATACATAAATAAGCTGTCAAATTTCTGGAAAAAATTGTTGAAACAATTTCTGAGATCTCTGTCTAGTGTCCCGGTTCTAAGCAGTTTTTTTTCACCAATGTAGAGTTAACAAGCTAGTAAGAGGAATTATAAAAAAAGAAACAAAAGTATAATGAATGAGAATGAGTTAATTTTCAAATGCATTTTTCTCATCAATTAAAATATATATATATTTTAGAACTAAACAGTTTTAAAAAAAAGCTTCTAAAAACATTGCCAAATATAAATAGTGACTTAATATATATTTTGTATAAAAAATTTTTTTTGAGTATTATTTAGTAAGAAAAATCTTAGTTTAAAGCAAAAGGAATAGTTATGAGTGATGAGACTGACCATCTTGTGGTAACTTTGAAACTATGAAGTGGGTATTTGTAATTTATTGTGAGGGTAAGACTAAACAGATGTACTATTCACTTACTGTCATGCTCTCCGATCTTGAAGTCCCCCTCATAAACTGTATCACTGGATAGAAAGATGAAATGTTGGTCAATTAAGTGTCAATACTAAT
>JADKLZ010000167.1:25470619-25486070 GCA_021533235.1 Biomphalaria straminea
GCTTTCCACAATTGTGATGATGATCCACTAGCCAGCACCAGCAAATGTGATGGCTCATTCATCACTATTATACCTACAAAACATAGTTCTAATTATTGGTAAAAGAAAAGTAATAGAAAAAAAAAAAAAGGAAGTTAAATTTGTAATTGAAGCAATTGACTGAGTTACCAATGTTATAAAACAGTCACCTTTTTTTTTAATGAAGAATATCCTAAGTACTTGAAGTTCAAAATGAAATATTAGAAGAAATCACTTTAGAATGTGTGACATATGCAGGTAATTTTGTTCTACCTTTTCTCACAATGAGAGAAGCAGACCCAATTAAATGAAGATAGAATATTTGAAACTAAAAATAAATTAATACTATTTCAAATTCCTCAGTTAAGTTGCCTTTCAAGGGTCACTGTCCCAGAGTTTTACCAATTAAAAATGTCTACACCAAGGCCAAAATTTGGTAAAAACTAATTTAAAGAAACAAAGTCCAAAATGAGTGTGAAATAACTTACATTGACAATGACAGGCATACCACCATAGTAGACAGGCTGAGTACAGTAGGGCCACATGTAAGGGGATTCCATAAGATCTATATAGCTGGGGCTTGCGCTGTGGGAGAAACAGAGAAATACAATCAATCAGTACCGATAAGGCTAATACTGATGTGGCATAAACCATAAACAGTTATGTCTTGCTAGTACTCTATGCAAAAGTAACCAGGCACTGTTAGGTGTTTTATGTTGGGGTTTTTTTGGTAACAGCTATATTCATATAACTTACCCCCAAAAAAAAATTGGTTGATGTAGAAGAAGATGTTAAAGAATACATGTAAAAACAATGATTTAAGCTATTTTGGGTGGACAAAGAACAAGAGGAGGCCATTGGCAATTTTTTTTTTTTAATTCTGCATGATTATAAATTTATTTTGCAAGTTTTTATTCCCATTTGTTTTTAATGATGACGCTAATAGCAAAATAGGGATCACTAAGTTAACTCTTTCTCTCCGTAATTTGTTTTCTTGATCCAATAGAATTATTCATTTGACTTATTTGTATTTCACTTTCCTGTTAGGGTTAAACTTCAATTACTTTTTTTTTTTTTTACCAGAAAATGTTATTGAATTAATGATGTTAATGATATTGAATTGATTAAAAATGCATGCACAACAAAAATTAAAGTTTATGAAAATCCAAAAATCAATTTAGTTTAATGGGGATCAAATCAACTGCATCGTCAATTAGGAGAGAATGAGTTAAAATAATCATCAGTCAAGAAAGAAAAAATATAACTTCCCGTGAAGGCAAACTTGTTTCGCCAATGAGATCAGTGAATGATTTAGACTGGAGACAACTTTCTTAAAAAATATAGCAATGCTAAACATCTACATTTTCCAATTCTAGTTTCTATGTTCAAGAAAAAAACAACTTTTAAGTGATTATATAACATTAGAAATAATATCAGGTGAGGGCAACACACAAAAAAAAACTAGATCCAACTCAGGCAGACAGTGGTGGCATTAGAGATGGCAAAATATACATTTTAAAGTTAGTTCTGCCAAGTCATGTGATATACAGCCTCTCCATTAATCTTCAGACAAGAAGCCAAGCATTATACTGTTAAGCACTTCCACTGTGTCTAGAACTTGAAATACAAGCAAACTAAAATGGGGGTAACACCGAACTCAATGCTGGAACAGGAACACCAGACGAAAGGCCAACAATCGATAAAGGTAGTCGACACTAGTGTTGAAACAAACACTTTTAATACTCAAGTAGGGAACCGTCAAATGTCCTCAATTACTAGCCGTCTATAGAATTCTTCTTATTCCTACTGTGATAAGAAAAGTGTCTTGATTATAAAGCGTCTCCTAGAGTGTTCTCATTTTTTTTAAAGATCTGTCACGTCATCATCACTAAGGTAAAAACTTTCCCCTATTCCCAAAACAAAAAACTAATTCCTAATCATGTCATAACAACTCACATTACTTATAGAACTAGAACTATAGATTCAATCTGAATATAAAGGTTTTATGCTTGAGTGGATGTATAAGAGAGAAAGAAATAAAAACTTAGTTACAGAATGCCAATTGGTTTTAAAACATCAATCACAATATGGTATACATTCAGTGGCCTAGCTAGGACGGGATGGTCCAATTTTGAACCCCCCCACACCGGACTCCCACTTCAGGGGGCCACCAATGAGTGTCTGTAAATTGTTTTTACATTAAATATTACACTAGTATCTCATGTCATGCTGTCAAATGTCAAAATGCAGGGACCCCTAAAGAGGTCAAGCTCCCCCCGGGCCCCTTAATCCCTAGCTATGCTGTATATAAGTCACAAAAGTAAAGCATACACATTCTCAATCATTTAAACAAAAAGTGCAAAACCAGAAAATTGATGAAGAAATTATGTTTTATTTTTAGTGCTCCATTTTAAACAGTAACACACAATACTAAATGATAAATTGAGAAACTACTGATTAAGTTAAAGAAATGATGTGATGGTGGGCTTGACTTGAATAAAAACAGGTAAAAATAATTTTAATGTTTAATGCAAATACTTTATGGATCAGAACAGGCTTGACCTACCTGGCCTGAGGAGTGTAGTTTTTCAGAGTCCTGAGAGCCAGGGCCAAGTCCAGTCGGCCATACCCCTGTTCAAACATGTTGACGTCTGGCAGACGCCTGGCAGTAGACATGAGGGCCTGCTTCATGCTGGCTGGGTTGATCATGTGTTTTTTGTCCAAGACAGCACTGCAGGGGAGACCAAAAAAAAAAAAAGATTACAGATTTCTCTGTGGATTGAGTGTATTGCAAGCTTATGTTGAGTTGTCAACTGTTCTAGTAAAATTTATAGGTCATGTTTTTTTTTTCAGGATCCAATAGTCCATACAACAAAACAAGCAAAATCAAAGCTTATCTACTGTGAAGAACTTACAAATATATATCTCAATAATGTTGAAGTCATTTCCCTTATTTTATATATATTAAAATAATTAACTACCAATAATTAATTGAGTTATTGGTTTATTTTTGGATTCATGTTTTGTTAAGTACACTAAATAATTGTTTAAAGTATATCAACTTTATTCGAGAATGGATCTGGAAGAAATAACGTGTACAATTATCTAAGGGGGACAAGCACTACACATTAGCCATATCTGTAAAGGCTGAAGGATTAATTCCTTTATCAAACTAAATAATTAATAATCAGTAATCAAACTAAATAATCAGTAATCAATCGACTTATTGGGTTAATTGTTTCAACGGATTCATGTCTTGTCTTTGCCAATGAATACTTATGCAAATACTTATGCAAATACTTATGAATACTTTGTTAAGTGCCGATCACGGTGTTGAGAGATAAATTGTCACAAATCAACCACCAATGAAGGCCCAACAATGATATAGTAAGTCGACGCTGCTTGAACAATAAAATGAACTTTAATACTCAAAAGGGAACCGTCGATGTCCTTCTGTAGCCTTATTTCAATAAACAGCGTCTGGTCTCTTTTGTTGACTAAATCGTTTCTGCCTTGTTTTTAATCTAACCTATCGTCACTTCCGTCACTAATGAAAAACTTATCCTAATTATCCCCGAAATAAATCTACACTCTAATCATGTCATAACACTTATGAACTGAGAATAGGTGTGGGAGAACAAATGTGTACAAACTTTTTACCAGACAGACAGAGCTTTGTACAAAACAATATCAGCCACCATACTAAACAGTAAAACTGTGAGATTTTACAAGATAAAGAATTTTATCAAACAATTTCAAGTGGACAAAACTGCATTTTGATTACTTAATGAGATACAGAATTTTTTTATTTTTCAATATTTAGTTGTTCTTTTCTATTGTACAAATACAACAGAATAGAAACAAAATTAGTCTAAAAGATTTATAACTAAAATGAACTGCTTGAGAAGCTTTTTAATTTTCTTCTACATGTTCCGTGTTATCACCATCATGTCAATGGATTCAAATAAATGGTCTTGAGATAAACTGCACAGCAGTTTCTAAATCAGGCTCTCTGTTCAGATGATAGTATCTTGTTCATCTTCTAGATAAAGAATGTCACTTTGGAGAATCACCCTCTTTAACATATCTTGTCTAGTTCAGCTGTGTCCAATGGAGTGAAGCTTTGGAGAATATGCATTCTCCGGTGACACATAACAGGGGGCATGTTTTGCTTGTCCCAATTTCAGCCTCTTGATCATATCTTTTATAGCTCTGCTGTGTCCATTTGGGATATGAATATTTATAAGTTGATAGTTATTATTATAGCTTTTTATATAGCGCTACTTTCATGCTTATAGCATGCTCAGAGCGCTTTGGCCCAATCTCATTTGTGGACCAGTGGGGGGGAGGGGGTATCTAGGAGTTGGTTTCCCGTGCTGCCTTTGAGCGCTCAGTAAACACGACTCTGCCCGAGTCGGGTGTCGAACCTCGAGCCCCCTTCTAGGTAGTCAAGCAAGCCAAGCTCAAGCCGCACTTAGCCTTTCTTAAGAAAGATTGAAATATTCATGATTTTTCTTGAAGTTTGGGTGGGAAGTGCTCCACATTTGGTTTATACTAACTTAACTATTTTGATATTTTTTTGCTACTTTACCTGATGAGTAGAGTGACTGCTCCTGCAACCACAGGGGAGGCAACACTTGTACCAGATAGAGACCTACAGCTGGTTCTGAAAGTAGTGTGTGCATTGTGTCATTATCTTCATTGCCTAACAATTACTAATGTTTATAAAATCTAAAGTTGACAACTAGACAAAGAAGTCGTTTTTTGGTTTCTAGTTTCTTGTCCTATTAAATTATGTCTAATTTTATCACCAAAAAAAAAAAAAAAAAGAAATACATTTCTTTAAAAAGAAAATGCTGAGTCAGTTTAATTGTGGAAAAGAGGGAAGATGCAAGTTGGGATGAGATGAAGCAAAACACCTGCATAATTTCTTATATCTGCCTAGTTAAGCACAAACAATTCTAAGGTGTACCACGAACTACTGGAATAATTAACTAGTATTCAACTATGTGAATTAATCTCTCTAACAATAAGCAAAGTGTTTGGCTAAATACTCAGAATGTGCAAAGTGTTCAGTTACAGAAAAAGTTTGAGAAACTCTGGGATACATTATAGCTATCTGATATAATGTGAATCGGAGGACACAATGGGAACAGCTACCAAAATAGGAGAGTGCAGTGGCGTAGCAAGGCTGCCAGTCTCCCTGGTCAACAAAGCCTATCAGCACCCCTGGAAGGGTTTTGGAGGGGACACTCTCTCTAAACATTCTAGCCGTGATAAAAACAGTGATGTTGAAAGTGGCCCTGTTATCCCCAAAATTAAAAGATTAAAATGAGAGAGACAGAAAAAGTGAAAAGATAAAAGTAATAGAAAAATAAGAAAGAAAAACTAGCACAAAGAAAAAAATTATTATATTTAGGGAGCTAAAGGGTGAAGTCTATCATAAACATTTCAATATTAGAAATGATTTAGAAGCTTTACAAATTTACATAAGGCTTAAGATGTTTTTGAAAAAAAAAATCATATCATATATTAAATGATACTAATTTAGAACAAATTTTATCTGAATTAATAGATTTGATGATTTAAGAAAAAAGAAAATATAAATGTCATGCTATTAAACAATCACATTAAAAACAAAAAAAACAGGAATTAAACTCAGAAATTCCTATTAGCTGCCAAATATAATCACTTTGATCAGCATATGTCAAAGTCTAGCAGACAGTACTTTTTTTATTTGCAGAGCCAAAGATGAACTTTTCCTTAACTGAACACTTCACACTTTATATGGAACACCTATTATGGCCTGTGGAACACAAAGGTTCCACAGAAACAGTTTGGCAAACACTGTCTTAATCGAATGATTTAAATTGTTGGGGGTTGAATAAATTAAATAGGTGACATGTAATAAAAGCTAGAAGACACTAACAAATACTTTCTAGTCTGTATAAATGCTAACTTTATTCTTCTATATATGTCCATATATATAGGCCAACAAGATTTTCAGAAGGACTCCCCCCCATCCCTTTCTGTTAACTAGCACTTTCTTTGGAAATGTCATCAATACAGGTCAATGAGTGACCTTTGGGGCCAAACAAAACAATAACATTTACTATCAAAACTTACTTGAGAGCTGAGCCACGAACAGCTGATCCATATGTGACAATGTCTGGCTTAACCCTGCCGTATCCAGCCGGTAGTTCCTGAAATATACAAGAAAAACGGTGTTCATTTTAAATTCATAAAATGTTCATTTTTTCGTCTTAGAACCAGTGGTATGATGAGTATGATAGGCATATAAACTGGAGAGTGGATTGGCTTGCTCAATGACTTGCTTGTGAAACTGCTAGGTGGGGATTGGATCATTACAATTTTGTTAATATGATCAGTATTTATTGAATGATGTATCACCATTATATCAAATAATAATCCAGATCACCAATGTTTATGTCATTCAATTAATATCATCATTACCATACACCTTGATATATTGTAACATACATCCTATAGATGTACTAAAAAGTTAGTAGTTAGTATGACCTTTAAATCATCTGCCCTATAGACCACAAGGTCTGAAAGAGGAGCTTTACTTTTTGCAAATAAAACAGCTTTTCATCTTTATACATGTTTGAAAGAAAAACATGTTTCACCCTCCCAGATTCCATTCAGTATTGAAAGTTGGCAATAAAATAGCTAGCTTAAGTTGTCTCCCTTGTAGAGTCATCACATCACAAGTATACATTTTTGGTTTTGATATGTATACATGATAAAACTAGGGTGAGCTCTGTCTGACTATCTAATAGAAGCAGAAATAGATTTGACACAATCAGAATATGATAGTGTGTGGGTGACTTACCCAAGTGGTCATGCCTCTAGAAGAAAACCTTGCTATCTGATGCTCAAAGTTGATGCCCCCTACACCAATAACATCAAGCTGATCTGCTGGATTGTTCAATGTACTAGAAGAAAAACAAAGCAAGGATATTAAATCATTTCAGTAAAAACTTGAAATATAACCCACTCCTTTATAGATATTGCAAAGATACATTTAACTTAAACTCTGCTAGGTCGTTGGTTTTCCAGGATGATTCAGGAAAACCACTCCATTCTCTAATGGCACTAAGGAGGAAGTAGCACTTGTATGAATTTGTTCTAGCGTAGTGATGCTCAACCTCACTCAGACGGCGGGCCATTTTAATATCCGACACTCAAGTCGGGGGCCACATGACGTAAAAGGAAAAAAAAAGAGAATTCTGCAATATTTTTTTTTATTAGAAACCCGTGAATCTAGTATTTACATTAATTCATAAGAAGTTTATTCTAAACTACTTTTAAATATCCGGCTGCTGTCAACCATAGTTATGGCACTATCAGTAGTCACTTCCACTCATTTCTCCAAGGAAAAAAGATTCTCTGTGATGGTTGAAACATTTTTTTTTAGTGTTTCGCCACTGGCGATCGAATGCAAGCTCCAATTAGCTACTATTTTTCGGATTTCAAAACTATGTTTTTATCGTGAATAAATACCAAAATTTTGATACCGCTCAAAATTTCGATGTTGGTAGACTTGTCAGCGGCAACACAAAATAGACATACAGCCAACTCATTTTCTTTTCACTTTAGGTAAATTTAGGTGTAATTTAACTATCCCGTCTCAAACTAAGAATGCCACCTTATTTATGTATTTGATTTCCTAAAGCTGTTATGCGCTTTAAAGGGAGCCACTCTTTCTTTATAAAACAAATATATTGGCTTACTATCTGTACCAATTCATTTACCCTGAAATAGGGAAAGAAATTTTTTAAACTTTTTTTTTTGGACAATGGATTTTCTACACTTTGTGCCGACGTTTCGGAGGGCCGGATAGAACCACATCGCTGGCCGGATGTGGCTCGCGGGCCGTAGTTTTGGCACCACTGTTCTAGCGTATGGAATAAGAAATGTGTTAATAGTATAAAAGGTAAAAAATTAAGGACAGCAAGTTTATTTTATTAATGCTTGCAGTTTGGCTCATCCAACAAATTGTATGTGATTCAATAGTGAGATTTAAACTTGTGTTGTCATTCTTGTGGGACTCATTAACTCTTATTCTCGTAATTATTTTACAACCTTCTGACAGAATTGTTAATTTTTCTCATTTGTACATTCTACCTTGTTATAATTAAAATACTATAGCATTTTTGTTTGTAATCAGAAAACGTTACTTTCAGTATTGAATTATAAGAGAATGCATACTCTTTTTATATCCCGGGTAACACAAATTATAAAAACAAAAATTAATTTGATTTGATGAGGTCAAATAAACGATGACATCATTAATTAGGAGAGAAAGAGTTAACGTATTCAGAATTTCTATTCCTGGAATTTTTCTGTCATTTATTCTTTGTCAATTCAAGTTGTTTTAAACAAAGACATGGAATCTGTTGTCATTGCAACTGTAACTTAAATATGACACCCCTGTTACAAATCTAATTTAGTAGTTTTTAACAATGTGCAGGAATCACTAAGCATGGCTCACAACATTTCCAATGACACTAATATTTTACAATGTTATACAGTCAAACAAAATTTAAAAAAAAAAAATTGTATCTACACACCCATAGAGTGGACCATCATTTCCAATAGCGGACACCATTATGACTTTATTGGCTGTGAGTTCCCAGACCTAAATGGTTGACAAATGAAAAAAAAAATTGAACATATATTTTAATGTTGTAATTTAAATGAAAGACAATGCCTTATCTTATGAATTATTCTAATAACTTGGCATTAATTAAGTTGTTTAAAAAGTTTAAAATGGCATGGTATATTGTCTACAACCTTGTCAACAAATGGATGATCCATGAAGTCAGGGCCACCAATGCTCAAGTTCAGAACATCAATCTTTTTCAGAATTGCATAGTTGAAAGCATCCAAAAACCAAGAAGTATATGAGACCTATATAGAATTGTTTAGTACATGTTAAGTAAAAACATCTAAAATATATTCTTATGTACAATCATGGTATGGAGGCGGAGTGGCTGAGCAGTAAAGGGCTTGGCTTCTGAACCAGGGGTTCTGGGTTCAAATCCTGGTGAAGACTGGGATTTATATTTCGGGATCCTTGGGCACTTCTGAGTCCACCGAGCTCTAATGCGTACCTGACATTAGTTGGGGAAAAGTAAAGGCAGTTGGTCGTTGTGCTGGCCACATGACACCCTCGTTAATAGTAGGCCACAGAATAATCAGATGACCTTTACATCATCTGCCCTATAGACCACAAGGTCTGAAAGGGGAACTTTAATCATGGTATGGCTTGTAATAGGAATGCAGCAACGCAAGTACATCAAGATTTGAGACTTTCTTCTTTTTCACTCAAATAATTTAGTGCATAGAAAAGTAAATGGAAGTTTGTCAGTCAGACATTCAGTCAGACAAGTCCAAGATTTGTGGGAATGTAATGCTCAGGAAGAAATGTAGTGGCTTAGTAGTGAAATGTTTTGCTGCCTAACTTAAAAGTAATATGGATGAGATCCAATTCATCCTGGGCATCTGAGCTTTGTTGGGGAAAGCAATTGTCATTGTGCAAGCCATATAACACCTTAGTTAAAAGTTTATATCGCCTGTTTCACAGTTACCCATTTCTTGTATGATGTTTGGCATATTCTTTTCTGCCTATTTCATTATGCTAACAGTGACATCAATGAAGATGTTTTTCTCAATTCAAGAAAAACCAAAGTTAGGAAGTTACTAATCAGGAACTCCTCTACAATGATGAAGCAGCTATTATTGCTGAATCTGACAAACTATCTCCTGCATTCAAGAAGTTCCAAAGAAGTGCCAAAGATGGTGATTATTTCACAATATAAACGAATATTTAAAGAGCTTAAATTAAGAATGTAACAAATCTAATTAAAAAAAAGCTAATTCAAAACAATTTATAATTTCCAATTGGCATAACAAGAGATAAAAGTGAACCCAAACCTGGTTGTTAGTGAATACTCTAAAGACATACAGGTCAGCATCTGGTGCGAAACCCAAACATTCTTTATGACTGGCTATCACACCAGCAACAAATGTTCCATGACCAAGACCTGTCAGACAAATAAATAGCTGTGAGTCTAAGCAATAATTTCTTAAGAATTTCTTTAAATCAAGAAAATTCTGTTGTGCTAATCCATGGATTCAAGAAGCGCAGCTTCATTTTGCCAGCAAAGGGAGGGTTGATAATCAAAAAAAAAAAACTGCAAGCTTGATGGTACTTATTCCAAAATGACATATAAATAATACATTTACTGCTATTCTCGCAGTGATAAAAATTATCTATTTATACCATTTCTTTCAATACAAAAACACATTCATACTCAGCTTTTACTTAAATTGATACTACTTAAATTGCTAAGTCTGAAATTAATTAATTATGTTTTTTTTTGTTTTTTTTTTTACTTTCGACCGATATTATTACTTTAGTTCAGGCCCACCTACTACTTCAATGTAAAAGTAGATTTTCAATAAACCTAGAATTCTAGACATAGAGATAAACTCGATGTACTAAAATTTAGATAGAAAATGTAGACTAGAGTCTACTCACTCTAGTGTAGATATAGTCTAGTAAAAGAGAACTAGATTTACTGCTTTAATTAGGATTGAATGTTTTAATGGTATAATATAGTATCAATGTTTCATCACAACTATAAAGTCTGAATATTTCACTGTTATTATAAAGTTTATATCTCTTAATGCAAAAATAAGGTTTGAATAATTTACTCCTATTTTAAAGCTTCAATGTTACACAGCTATTTTAAGTTTAAAAGTTTCATTCCTATATGAAGTTAAAATGTTTCATTGCTTTTATAAATGAATGTATCACTGCTATTATAAACTTTAAATGCTTTCCTGTAATACTATGGTTTACATGTTTTTATGCGATTATAAAAATTGAATGGTTCAATGTTATTATAAAGTTTAAACGCTAAATGTGTGCAAAGGGCTATATAAAATTTGTTTTACTTTATAACTTTGCTACAAGTGATACACGAAGAACACATAAAGAAGTGGACAATGTGGACATCACTACTCACCATCGTCAAGGGTCTTTTCATTGGTCCAGTTGGTTCTGTCTTTTAACCGTCCTCGTTTAAAATGGGGATGGTCAGTGGCCAGCCCAGTATCAAATATGGCTACCTTAACCCCAGCACCTAGAATATAAATTTTTTTAATAAAGTGAATAGGTGACTAAGGTCAACTTGGTCATATAAGAACTACTTCCTAAAAGTATTCTTGACAAGCTCTTAAAGGTAGATTGCACTTTAAAAAAAAAAAAAAGGAGCAAAAAAAAAACAAACAATATTGCTCATTAAGAAATTAAATCCAAGTCCAAGTTTTGACAACATCATGACATCACTTACCAGTGTAACCCAGGCCCCACAGCATCTCTGCCTGCAGCGCACTGACAATCTAATTAAAAAAAAAAATCATTATCTCATGCTCTATGTTAAAAAAAAAAAAAGAAATGTTCATGTTGAAAGAATGAATAAGAAACCAGAGCAGGAGAAACACTGAATATATTATATATTAGGAATTGATACAGACAAACTTTGATTAAAACAAACCTTCTGCCCAGATTTTCCATTCCCCAACACTCTCCCCCCCCACCCCACAACACGTTTACAAAAGAGATAGGATCACAAGCGCACTGAGCATGCACGCATAATATATACAAAGGTCATTAAAAAATATTAATAAATAATAATATCTTGACATGGGTAAATGACAAGCAAACTTACTTGTTTGGGAACAGCTCTAAGCAGTTTCCGAGATTTATACTTGGATGGTGAGAGCCACATTGCAGGCTAAAAATGTACAGATAAAACAAATAAATATTTTCATAGGGGAAATAAAAAGTACAAACCAAGGCAAAGGTAAAATGACATTTTCAATAGAACACATATTCTGCTATCATGAAGAATGAATAATAGGTACTTCTTTTTCACCTTCTAAAAAACAATGCATATTATATGTCCCCTTCAGACCTTGCAATCTATGGGGCAGATGATGTTAAGGTCATCTGTTTCTTTGGCCAACAGTTAACAAGCAGGGTGTTATGTGGCCAGCACAGCGACCAACCGTCTTTACTTTCCCAGACTAAAGTCAGGTACCCATTAGAGTTGGGTGGACTCAGGGGCGCCCTGAAAATCCCGAAGTTCAAAATCCCAGCCTTCGCCAGTATTCGAACACAGGACCTATGGTTCGGAAGCCAAGCACTTAACAATTCGACCACAGTGTCCCCCGCATATTATAAAATCCCAGCCTTCGCCAGTATTTGAACACAGGACCTAGGGTTCAGAAGCCAAGCACTTAACCATTCAACCGCCGTGTCCCCCACATATTATATACATACTTAATAATTTATTTGTTTAGTATATATTTTAGGAAATTTATAAGTCATCATTGCACTAACACAGAGCATGTGTAATAAATTGTACAACAAATGTTAGAGATAATACTATGCATTGAAATAATTACATTTTCATCTAGTTTAAAAACATTTTTTATCCATCTGTGTATATGTACTATGAATAATCAATTTTGAAAAAAAAATGTACATTTTCAGAAGGCAAAAATGTTGCCGTTTTGCCTATTTCGAAACTTGATAAAATTTGATTTTTAATAGAACAAAGACAATAATGGCTTTTCCCAATGGGAAGGGTAAAAAAATATTTATTATTTTATTAATAGCTTGTCAATTATACTTATAATATGAACTTGTTTTTCTTTACCAATCATCACAAGTCTACACATGTAGATTATTTTTCATTGACATTCCACTTCATGTATTAGTAAATAGATTTTTTTTAAAATTAATTAAAATACTCTACCGTTGACAAGCTTTTTCTGCCTGCATTTCTTGAGTTGAAAGTGTTAATGTGGTGGGGAGATCCAGAATCATCAGCATCTGGTTCATCATTGTCATTCACTGGTAACAGGTGGAAAAGTTAAATTACATTTAACATTAATCCTTTTGTCACATTTTTTTTTTGCTATATAATATTGCATTATGACATGTATGTTATGTACATTAATTAATGTGCTAACAGATGATATACATTTCATATTTTTAGCAACGCAGCAGTATGTAGTTTTAATGATGGTCCAAGAAATGTTGATGAGTATGTAGTAATATGTAGCCAGAACCATGGTTTTGTAAAAGTCTATATATATACCTTTGGTAAATTTCAATGAGCGGGTGACTTTCTTATGAGGTGTTACCCTTTTGATGAGTGGATGATCTTGAAGTGCTGCTACCACAGCCTGGTCAGACTGACCATGAAACTAAAGGGGGAAAAAAAGTGGTAGAAGAATTATAAGTTAGCATAACAAAATATGAATATTGTTTGTTTTACTTTACATGTTTTGGATGTTACTTCCGAGTTGAAGATAATTTACTTCCTAGTCCAAACCTTCCCCAGGATGACAGGGGATGAACCCAGAGCCTGACAATCATAACGACAGTCCAGCGCGCAAACAGCTTGACCAATTATTTCCTAACAGTTTTTTATGATGCTTTGTAATGGAAACAGATGGTTGAAATGTGTACAGAGATGGTTGAAATGTGCACAGAGATGGTTGAAATATGCACAGAGATGGTTGAAATGTGCACAGAGGGTTGCAATGTGCACAGAGGTGGTGAAATGAGCAGAGAGAAATGGAAAGAACAAAAACAAAATATGGAATGATGTTGCCAATACTGCACTGAGAATTCAAAAAGGAAAAGAAAATCTTGTAGCTACCTTCATCCCTAAGTAAATTTTTACAAATAATAATACATATCTTTTCTAACTGTTTGCATTCATTAATTAAATGTTAGTGCACTAACACTATTTTATTGCAACAATAAATCTAGTCTTTATTATAATTAATTTTATTTGTTAAGACTTAATTCATTTGTTTGTTTGTTTTTATGAATGAAAACATAAAATAATTTGGCATAACAATTTTCACAAACATTATATTTTGGCTTGCTAGTAAGTTATTGAAAACAAAAATGCATGTACAAAATGATTTATGTCTTATCCCAATACTAGAATTTTTTTTCAAAATTCATTAATGAACAGCTTGCTTAACACTTAATAATATAACTTTCAGCTAATTGCTAGGTGAGGATACACTGATACCTGAATGACGTCAAAGTCACTGGGATAGGTATTAGCTGGGTTGATTCTAGGTAGAATCTTCCAAGATGTGATTCCAGCCTCCTGCATGGCAGCAGTGATAAAACGTTTCCTGGCTTGAGACTTGTAGTAGCCATTGAAGGTGACAATATACTCTGATCAATAGAAACATGGTTGTAAACAAATGGTACAAACTAAGCATGTGAACAATAAAATCCTTAATTAGCCAGGTTTTTTTATGTTGACATTTTTAAAGGATATTGAGGCAGGCAGCAGTGATACATCATTTTTATTTTTCTATTCCCAATTAATAGAGAAATTTATTTTCGGAACAGGGCAAAAATTGATGATTGTTTTGCGATAAAAATGTTCAGTTAAAAAAATGGAAGATAACAAACATTCAAACATTTAATCCAGCAAGACAACAACAAAAAAGGTACAGTTGCTAATTGTTTCTAAGTCATTTTAGATTTAGTTTGTTTTAACTCTTTCTCTCCTAACTGATGATACCAATGTTGATTCCACCAGAATGTGGTAAATAATTACGGAGAGAAAGAGTTAAGAAAAAAAGAAGCCACAAAAAAATTCACTGAGCTAATATTTCATAAACCAAAAACATCCAAATTGAGGAATAAAAAAAAAATCAATACTTACCATTATCTACAATGGAACTAGCAAACTCTATATCAAGCCTCTCTGTCTGGCCAGGGAAGCTGCTATTGCACATTTGCATATGTTCATATTTTCTAGTATTGGTCAGTTTTAAATCATCAAATTGGAAAGCATCAGTTTTATCCTTTTTGAATTCCTTTTTCACCTTAGAGTCATTAACTTGCAAGTGAGAATCAATAGTGGGCTTAGAAGCATGATCAAAATAGGGGGAAGAAGATGAGGTATTGTTTGATGGAGCTTCGAGTGAATTAATAGTGGTAGAATCGTTGAGAAAGCTCTGATTATCAGCATTCTGTAACAATTGCAAAGTCTCTGTTTTTACTTTAACATCACTGCGGTCCTCTTCTTTGTGAAATTCGTGGCTGTGAAAGTTGATCTCTCCATTTTCTTTGTCATCCAATTTAAATGTAAACTTTTTAGGATGAGAGTGGACCAAGATGGTAGTTATATCAACGCTCTGATTGGCAGGATGTGCACTGATGTTTTTGGCACCAAAGCTCCCTTGAAGGTGACATGCCAAAAGGAGAAACAAAGTCGTACAATATAGAGTCTCACTCTGCATCTTATGGCCAATCAAGCGTATAAATGCCAATAAAACAAAAGTGAATCGT
>JADKLZ010000167.1:25486170-25499898 GCA_021533235.1 Biomphalaria straminea
TATGGCCAATCAAGCGTATAAATGCCAATAAAACAAAAGTGAATCGTAACAAAGAAATTGTTATCAAGTTTCATCTTTTCCGTTCATCTTTCATTTGTTGAACTGAGGGAAAAAAAATAAATCTACATTCATGTTGTTACAACCAGTATTGTTACATAGATTTATATAATATATTGTATTCATCCTAACTAATTAATCATTTTAATTAGATGTTGCTGAAAACCAATATTTTTTTGTATTCAAATAAATCATAATCAGGTAGGCTAAAGTGCAGAGTATAGTAAATATTGTGTTTAAACACTTTGTTGTGGCATCGAGATTATAAATGGAGAAGGAAGCAATCAAGAGTGGGAAAAGTAACACTGACCTGTCTGAATTTGGATAATGTAAAAAGAAATTGATATAAAAAAAAAGAAAAATTAAAGATAACATTTTTAAATACAATATCTATAAGGTGTTCGTTAGCACACAGAGACTGTTCACTAAGTAACAAAACGGGGGGAAGGTGTTCGTTAATGTCAGCACTGAATCTCATTGACCTGACCCTCTTTGACATCATATTTTATTGTAACTATGTGTGGCGAAACAAAACAATATATATTATCTATTGTTATTGACAAATGAATGACAAGTTAATAGTGTTTGGTGATACTGATAACTGAATCATACTAATGATCTAATCATAGTGTCACATATATACAATTCTAAGTTTATCTATGTATTTCATAATTTAGTAAGGACACTTATACAAATATGAAATCTGGGTTTTAACAGTAGCTCACTCCGGTTTTACCCAGGGACTTTCCCTTCGGAAAACCCAGCGGCCACCTTGGAACTTTGACGTCACGACTCTTAATGAAATCTGATTGGTTGGTTTGAATAAAGGGACGCTTGGTAGGCAGGCAGAAAGCTTCTAAAGGTCTAATCAGTCGGGCTTTGATTCTGTTTGAGTACAGTCATATATTTTGTAGGTCTAATATTTTGAGAGAAAGTATGTCTTTGTTCATTGACAAGTTTTATTAATATTTATTTGTACATAGCTGTACTTATGTTGGATTCAAATAAAGGTTCCTGTATTTTATTATCAAAGCATTTACTCAGTTGAATCCTAGATCGTCATTGTCAGTTTTATTCAATATATAAAATCCCTGGCATCACTCTCTTCAAATATTGTGACATCTAACAACACAAGAAAAAGAGAAGTAACATCTGACACCTCCGACGAAAGAATACAGCTCACTTTACATTTAATAGGCACTTCAACGAAGATTAATAATTAGTATAGACAATTTAGTATGATAATGATTTCATCGGGTTTTGGGTTTGAGAACAAAACCCGAACTACTGGTCCAAATAGCACAGTCAGCAGCAGCCCTTTCTAAACTTAAAATAATATGGAAAGACAAAGGCTTAGCCCTCTGCACCAAAATCAGACTGATGCGCTCCCTGGTGATGGCCACATTGCTATATATGCTTGTGAGTCTTGGACGCTGACTGCAGAGCTACAGAGAAGGATCCTAGCAATGAAATTGAGATGCTACAGAAGGATCCTAGGTATCACATTTAAAGACCGCATCACAAACGAAGAGATTAGAGACAGGGTTACTACAGCGATCGGACACCATGATGACCTGCTAACTACTGTGAAAAAACACAAACTAAAAATCTAAGGCCATATAACAAGATCTTTGAGGCTCGCGAAGACCTTCCTCCAGGGAACAGTACCAGGAAAAAGAATAAGAGGCAGACAGAGAAAGCGATGGGAAGATAACATAAAAGAATGGACGGGCCTAACACTGAAAGAAATTTTTATCAGGGTAAAGGATAGAGAGGAATGGAGAAGGACGGTCTACAAGTCTTGCTTGGTGCCCCAATCATGGTCTACCAGACTAAGTACTAATGGATAGGTGAGGTGAGGTCTATACAATAACTTGAAAAACATAGACATAGAATAGAGTCTACTACTACTATTACTACTGATACTACATAGTTATCATAGTAGGCTACATACTTAACATGTATACTAGTAGTAGTTAGTAGTTTAAAAGTTGATTCTAGTAGTTAGACAATGATTATGATTTATGATATAGATCTATAATTAGTATTATAATTATCAATATATTATATGAGTCTATGACTGTCACTAGATCTAGATTTCTAGATCTATGACATCATCTATGTAGTATGTAAAATTGTAAATTAAATAGAATTTATAAGAAATATAAGATTATTAGAAAATAGAATCTAGATCTAACTTACTTATCAGTCTTATCTAGATTCTAACTCTAGTCTAGAGTATTACTAGACTCTAAATCTAAGTAAGACTAAGTTGACTCTAAGTTCTAACTCTAAGACTAAGTCTAAGTCACTTAGTAAGTCTTAATAATAAATATTAGATCTATATAAGATATTTATAAGTAAATAGATCTACTATCTAGTTTTTTTTAATATTATAATTATAGATCTAATAATAATATAGATACTAGATATAGATCTAATTAACATATTATTAATATTAGACAACATTATTTAGATATTTATCTAGATAAATGATAGATCTAGATTAGTAATAACTTAAATATAATATAAGTAATAAATATAACTTAACGTCTTAACTTTAAGTCTAAGTACTCTAGTCTAACTTACTCTAAGTTTACTAAGTCCTACTCACTAGGAGTCCTAGATCTATAATAAAGTATTCTAAGTCAGACTAACTCAACTAACTGTCAGTGTCACTAACTGACTAAGTGTGACTAAGTCTTAGTAAGTTAATATTATTATAAAGACAAAGAAAAAAGTCACTCCTGTTTGAAAAGTGTTTCTAATATTATAATATAAAATGTTCTAACCTAGGTAGGAGCTAGATCTAGAATCTAGGTCTTGATCTCCTACAAAAAATGGTAAATTAATCCAAAGTATTCATATTATTCATATATATAGATCTATAGATATAGAATCTATAATAGATCCAATGTTTATGTTGAGCGTCTCGGAAAGTGGTCTATGACTATGTTTATTATCTCTATCTCTAGTCTAAGGTCTAGTCATGATTTAGGGAAAATACAAAAGTATGAATGCATCATTATCCGGGACAAAGGGAGATAAATGAATTAAAAAAAAAAAAGTAAAATATTCTTTGGAAACACTCATAGATCTATATAGCTCCTCCTTCGTGATGGAAGATAAGCACATTTCTCAAATCCTATGGACTCGAAGATGGCTGTAGACAGGGCCGGTCCTAGCAGTTGCGGGGCCCTATGCGAAACTGATTGCGCGGGGCCTAGTTTGTGTGGGAATAAGGATAATAAGTGAAAATTAAGTTTTGTATAAGAAAAAAAATTCAACTTTGAACTTTCTTCATTCTTTACTAGGTAACTAGGCCTAAGTTACAAATTGCGGCCTGTACTTTACAAACCTTATAAACAATGGCATATTCATTTGCCAGTGACTTTAAAAGTAAATAAAGTATTAGTACTTTCAATTGAGGTAAAAATTCGCCCTATTATTACATTTTATTACATGAAAACTTTTTATCGCGCGTAGGATTGGCGTTATCCGCAATGAATAATACCCACAAATGACAATTTTGTCAATTTTTTCAGGAGATTTTAATAAATTCAGGCGATTTTTTCGTATATATTTTGCAATTTAATAATTACACATTGAATTAGCGCGGGGCCTATGAAAGCGCGGGGCCCACTGCGATCGCATAGGCTGCAGTGGCCTAAGGCCGGCCCTGGCTGTAGAGTCCAATCCTCGCTTTGAAAAGCCGGCCGCATATGTGGCATGGGTGAGTTTTGTCAGTTTCAGATGGGCCTGCTTTTTCTCTCTGCTTTCTGTTTAATAATAATAATAATAATAATCTTTATTGTCCGTAAGGAAATTTGTCTTACAATTTGTTCGGCGCTCTATCGCACTGGCCACTCTTCTTGCTTCAAATCTTGAGACTCCGAGACTCACAGCTTCTCGCCATGCGGAGCGATCTAGAGCTAGTGCTTCCCAGCCATAGAATGTCTATACCGCAATCCTTGAGGGAGCTCTTGAGGGCCTAGGTGTCTTTGTAGCGCTTGTATTGGCCGCCTTGGGAGCGCTTTCCTGTACGTAACTCTCCGTACAGAAGTCGCTTGGGAAGGCGATTTTCTGGCATGCGGACTACATGTCCCGCCCATCGTAGTTGGGACCTTTTTACTGCCGCATTAATACTGTGCATATTAGACAGCTTTAAAATTTCTGTGTCTGGTATGTGGTCAGACCAACGCACCTTATGGATACTCCTTAGCCTTAGACAGCGTAGATGGAATTAGCTTTTTGGTGTGGTCCATGACTCTGATGCATATAGGAGTGACGGGAGAACTACAGCACTGTAGACTTTCAGTTTCGTGGTTAGACTGAGTCCTCTCCGTTGCCACACTTGTTCTTGAAGTCTGCCAAAAGCAGCACTGGCACGAGCAATACGGAAGTCTTTGGAAACACTCATAGACATAGGGCCTACATACATTTATTTATGTCTATGAAAATACTTTTTTTTAAAAAAAGCTTATGTTGATTGAAATTTCCTCAGTTATTTTGAATAAATGTTGTTTATTAATTTAAATAGATCTCGACTAGCAATAATAAATGTGTGCGATTGGAAATATTTTTCTTAGTTGTCTTTGTTTATCTCCAGACTCGACCATTTTTATGGACCAATTGGGGAGAAAGAGAGGGGTTATCTAAGTGAAGATTTCCATGCTGAATTTACAAAGCGATAATATTTATTTGTATTTATTTATTTTTTTCTTTTTTTGAGTCTCCAAGGTGAAAGACCGACGTGTTATAGTCACTGAGTGGGCCTATTTTATACTTAAAAAAAATATATAGGCTTTACTCGTTTCGATTCGAAGGTATCAATCATTTTGCTCATTGTTATAGGCCTATTTCACTATAATTATACCCTGTTATGAATAAACTTAAATAATTTTTTTTGTTTGTTATCAGATTTTTTTAATTTGGTAATTAGGCCTAATTATATAAGAGAATGCTTCATGCTCTTTTTTACTCAACACAAATTAAAGTTTATAAATCTTAAATCAATTATATATAAATTTAGTTTAATGGGGGTCAATTAGGAAAGAAATACTTAACTAACGAATATTATTATATGTGTCAATGAAAACATAACATCACTACTAACGTTCAATAGAACATTTGATCACGCCTTTTTATAGCGCAAAGAATTGCAAGCCGCCTCTATCAAAGTTGGGGTTAGGGTTAGAGTTAATGGTTTGTCAATGTTTAAAGGTGCTCATTTTTTAATTTGTATTCAATTTTATCTGTTTTACCGCGTGCAGTTCCTTTAAGATAAACAAATTAATTACCAGAAAAATTAAATCATATATACAAGAATTCAAAACGGTGATTCGTTTGCAAACGTGACATGAAGTTATTTAAAATCGACACTAGCAGCTGGGAAAAAGTAGCACTGGATAGATCCACATGGAAAGAGAGCATAAGAGAAGGGTCTCGGATTGCAGATGCCATACACAACAGAAGCAGAAAGAAGGCTGAAAATGCAGCTCCGCCGGGTGTTTTTATATGCCCAACCTGCAACCGCAGCTGCGTATCAAGGACTGGCCTCTTTAGCCACACAAGAAGTTGCAAAGGGAAAAGATCGTCTCACGAGACGTAAAATGCCACAGTAGTAGATTCGAATAGCAAAATATTCGGTTATACCGAAACAACATCGAAACAACAACTAGCATGATATTATTGTGTTGTTGTTTGTGTGTGTGTGTGAGAGAGTTTTTTTGTTGTTTTTTTTGGACACGTAGACAAAGAGATGAACACACTGATGTCAACATTTGATGTAGGCCAATGATGCAATTTTTTCCCACTTTAGTCGTAGGCTATGTGAAACTCTCGTACAGCGTCCATAAAAATATTGGATAGGCCCTGTAAGTGAACACAAAAAAAGGAACTCAATCTTCCGTACGGGGTTTCCTTCGATAAATCCATTGATCATTTCAAAGGCTTTTATCCAACGAACAGGTTTGGACGGGGAGCTCCTTACCCCCAGTCCTGTCTGAGGGTTCCAGCATCCCAACCATTGGCGGATCTGGGGACCGCACAGCGTATACAGCGTATTGCGCCCCAAGAACGGGCCTACTGAAACGCTGTTCGCTTGACAAATGGTAGATCTAACATGTAAAGCCATAAATTGCGTGATTTGACCTCATTTCCCCAACTCTAACATCCACTTTTTATAAATTGGTGTCTTTTAGTCGCCTTTGTTTTCAGAAACTGACATTCCTGTAAAATGGAATAGGGAAACGCGCTATATTAAGCCATAAACTGAATAATTTGACCTAGTTTCCCCAAGACTACGTCATCGACCTAGGTTGTCTGGGAGAATCTGATCTCGAATTGCTTCGAGATTGTGAAATTTGATAAGCCTAGTCCCTAAAACGCACATTAAATTGCTTATATCTAAATAATTACAAAGAATATATGTTTAATATTTCTTATGTAGGCTTATGTTTTTTTTAAGCATTATGAAACTACAAAAAAAGTATTACACCGATTTCCGCGTCTGAACCCAAAACCTCTTCAGTTGGTCTTTAAGCAGCTAGCTAGCTAGCTGAGGCAGTGCTAACCGTGGGGAATTTACCTCACATTCCTATACTGTCACCGTCGAATCACGTTTAGTGCGATGACCGCCACTACTATTGCTTTATTGTGACGGCCCCCTTGTGGAACGGGGTGGTGGATTTTATTATTTTTATTATGTTTTCACTGGGTTTGAAAAATTGTGTAATTTTTTTTTTTTTTGAAAAATCTGCTTGCATGTATAATTTAAAAGATTAACGTTTGGAAACGAAAAAAGTAGCCGTTGGATCAGAACTTTGAATGATCTTAAATATCATGATGTCCTATTTTTATTTTCTCTCTAGTTTCTGTGATATAAACGGAACTAACGGACGGACAGACAGCATAGGCCACACAAAACTAATAGTGTTTTTTCCCCTTTCGGGGGCCGCTAAAAATCTCACAGAAGGTAGACAGTAAGGGACATTGCTTACTTCCTGATCTTAGCTAATCTAGTTCCACTACTATAATAGATGTTTCCACGGATGAGCTGAATCCTCCGGTACCGGCTTCCAAAGCAGCCTATCAATGCTTACCAAGTACATATTGCACGAGGTGATAGAGAAAGACAGGCTCGCTCACCTTTGCCCATCCATCACAAGGGCGTCGCACGCTGTCGTGGCGGCCACAGCTCACATTTATCGCTCAAAGGTTTAAATTGTAAGAACCCGATGAAAGTTCCACAGCAGAAGCAGCAGCTCAATGGCTGTAACCAGGCAAAACGGATATATCATTATATGATCGTCTTTTCGGACAGAGAGGTTGGTAACTATAGTCAATCTGAAAGGATTCCAATTTTGTGTCAAGAGTTTTATTAATCTTTTTTTAATGGGTAGGCGAGTAGGCCTATTCATTACACGCATATATGTCTACAAGGTAACAGAGGTGCCCCACGGAAACACTTTAAAGATCAGCTTGGGCGCCAACTTGCCTTAGTTGACATATAAGAGAGCACCTGGTTGCAAACGGCCTCAGAACGAGACAACTGAAGGTCACTCGCAAAGGCCGCGGGCTACACATTTGAGACCAAAAGAAAATCCGCTTCCGAGGACACACACATACGGCGAAAAGAAAATCTAAATCGACCACCTGCGGACCAGAGGCGTAGCTATTAATTTTCCATTGTTTGGGGGCCCGGGGGTGACTTTCTTAGGGGCCCTGTTTTTGCGTAACTATTAATTTCTAATGTAAAAAAAAAACACTCATGTGAGGCCCCCCTCAAGTGGGGGCCCGGGGGATTTTCAAATTCTTCCCTTCCTCACCCAACCTAGCTACGCCACTGCCGCGTATGCTTATGCCCTGGCTGTGGCAAAATACGTTGCTCACAGCTGGGGCTGGGCAGCCACTGGAAGTATTGTTTGTACAAGGAAAACAAGAACATCTTTAATATATATGTAGCTATTATAGCCTATATTTGATTTTGAAAACCAAAAGTTTCGTTCTTGGAAGACTAAGCTATCTACAAAGTATATTTAAAAACTCAGATTTTCATAAGTTTCACTAGTTTTTTTAAAGTAAAATTGTAAGAGACGACCGGGTGGACAGACATAGGCCTATATATTACAAAACTAATAGGCCTATTTACAAATTTCCCCCTTGCGAGAAACAATAATAAAAAAAAACCAAGGTTACAAAGACAGTTTGTGAGGAAACACAAACTTAAAATCGGCCCCCGAAGTGGTCCACCCAGGCAGGTTTCAATATTTTCAGAAAGAACATCCGAATGAAATTATATCAAAGATAAATGACAGATAAGAATGTAGAAAGAAGGTTGACAGATCCTACGTAGTGCCCCAGCGGTCAAAATAAACATCTTCCTGCTTTGATCTTTCAACGGTTGCCTTGTAAAGCCGATGTTCTACGCAAGTGCCACACCTCTTTTGTGAGCTGGTTACAAATACTCATAAGTTAGAACAAAATAAATCGTGAAATTAAATGCAATTTATAACATTATTAATTGTCTTAAATTAGGTGTAATTTATAATGTATACTAATTAGGTTTTTTCTCTTTAAATACTGCTTGCATGAGTGATTATTAAAAATTAGATTTTGAGCTTTTAAAAAAGATAAAAGTAGCCGTTGCATCAGAACTTTGAATGATCTAAAATATTGTGATGTATGATTTTCATTTTCTCTTCTAGTTTCTGAGATCTAAACGGACGGACGGACAGACAGACAGACAGACAGAGAGACGGACAGACAGGCCACACAAAACTAATATTATAGCGTCTTTTCCCCTTCGGGGGCCGCTTAAAAGAGTTAAAATTGTTCCTTTATTGTTTGAAAATGAAAACACATCCCACATTTATATAGTGAGGAATCATGGGATAGATCTAAAAGAAAAACATGGTGGTTATACGGCCTATTTTTAGTAAAATTCAGACCTGTACTTTTATTAGGCCCCTAGAGTCCCATAGATAGATCTATTAAACTTGGCGAATGGCTTTGAATGCTTTTAAAGATGATGAGAAAACAGGTACTCAAGAAATTGAGTTAGATCTTATAAGTATCTTTATATTTTGAGTAACAACATTATTAGATCAATGTACATTGTATTGTATTTGTATAGAGATCTATTCTAAATATCTAGACTTCTAAATTCTAGATCTAGACTAAATTCTAGACCCACTCAACTCAGACTTAGATCTAGATCTAGTCACTTAGTGAACTCAGTGAGCTAGTCAGTACTGACTTTCAGTAGTCTCAGAGTCAGTAGACTCTAGACTAGTCTTAGCCTAGACTCTAGATGTAGAGACTTAGACTCATTATGATTAGTATCATTAGTATTCAGACATTAGTTTCATTAGACTGAGTGAGTCTCTGAGAGTCTTCTTCACTTCGGACTCGACTCTGCAGAGTATTGGATAATTCATTTTAAATTGATTGGACTAAGACTGTTTGACTGTATCACAGTGTCTTTACAGTATGCTAGATCTATGTCTGTATGAAGTGTATGTGTAACTCAGTCTGAGTCAGTAACTGGAGTCTACTAAATCTTCTAAGTCTAAGTTATTAACTTGATAAAAGTAAAGTTTAGTCTGTACTCAGTGTCTCAGTCTCTACTTTAAAATTAAATAGTTTAAGTTTAAAACTTTTCACTCCTCAGTCATACATAGACTTAGAGTAAGTTAGAGTTGGTCTTAATGGGGCGTTCATTGACAATTTTGTGTCAAGAGTCTTGTTAATATTTTTTTTAATGGGTATTATTATTATTATTATTATTGCTTTTATATCTAATAGCGCTACTTTCATGCTTATAGCATGCTCAGAGCGCTTTGGTCCAATCTCATTTGTGGACCAGTGGGGGGGGAGGGGGTATCTAGGAGTTTGTTTTCCGTGCTGCCTTTAGGCGCTCGGTAAACACAACTCTGCCCGAGTCGGGTGTCGAACCTCGAGCCCCCTTCTAGGTAGCCGAGCCAAGCCAAGTTCAAGCACCTCTTAGCCTCTCGACCACGCTTAGTATAGTAAAGGCGAGTAGGCCTTTCATTACAATTACAAATCATTACATTGTATGTCTACAACGTAACAGAGCCTTAGAGGTGCCCCATGGAAACAACAGTGATAAAATAGTTTACTTAAACTGTAACATATAAGATTTAATAAGACTATCATATCATGTAATGAAACCACTACAGTTGACTACAGCCCAGACATGCCTACCGTCCTGCATTATGCGGAACCATCCCACAAAATCATCAAAAAAGCCCACATGTCCCGCCGTTCCGCAGCCGCGATTTTTTGTTCCGCCAAGTCTGAATTCCGACAAAAAAAAAATCGCTGTGTTTTCATTGTGTATTAATAGTGCGAAATTAAAATACTGACTGCAAAATAAAATATATAGGTCTGTGTTTATTGTTTACATTTCATTTCCTCCCGGACCCGGTGTGTCCAAATTTATGAAGATATGGTTGAGCTAGATAAGATATCTACAGTCTAGATGTAGATATATTATATCTAGTACATATTATAGAGATCTAGTAGTCTAGATCCATTCTTAGAATCTAGTAAGCGCTAATAAGCCAAATGCTCCATTCAAATCCCTTTCCTTTCTTGACAACGGATTCATATCTAGATCTAGTAGTACAGTAGTGTAGAGAGAGAGTGTAGACGTCGTAGACTAATCTGACTAGTGCTAGTGTAGTCGTACATCTAATTCAACTGTCAACATCATTTTCTAGATTCTAGAATTAGGACAAGAATGACTAGTAATAGACAGATTTTAGATCTAATAACAATTGACCCTTTAAACTAAGGCCATTAATAGTATGATAGATGATTTTTAGATCTAGATGTAATAAGTTTAGTTCTTAATAAGTCCGTTGATCTAGATCTATAAATATAATATATTAATAATTAGTATTTCTGTGTCCTTTTAGACTTAGACTTGAGTTTGAGGACTGTTAGACCTAAATTAAGTTTACAAATTGTTCTAGAACTAGAGACAAAATTTAGAGTAGAGGATAGCTCTAGCTAGAGTCTAGAAAAGACTACATAATCAAGTCATACAAGTAGATCTAGAATAATCTAGTCTAGTTACTAGATTCAACTAGATCTAGTTATCTAGTTCTAGATCTAGTAGTAAATACAAAATAGAAACATTAGAATACATTTTGAATTGAATTCATCATATAGAGATAGATAGTAGGATTACATGTTTAATTGTTTTCTGACTTTGAATTCTACTATTTACAATATTTACATACATAAGAAGCTAACCAAGCATGGTTATTTATGCCTGCAGTACGGCTGCCAAACGTAAGTTTACGCGTTTATATTCCACATTGGGGCCCAAAATTCCACATTTTCAACCTGAGTGTTCCACATTCTGGTTATTGGGGGTAGGCATGTCTGACAGCCATAAATGAATGATAAATGTAATCATGTAATGAAACCACTAGAACGTTTTTGAACAATGTTCCATTTTACTTTATGAAAAAAAAAAAAATTTTTTTTTGGATATTATAATTATATATATATAAAAAAATTTCATTTTTACAAATAAATAAAATAGTATATATCATGAATTGTTAGACCTTTATAAAAAATCAATATATATTATCTTTCTGTATCAAACGAAAAAAAATTGATTATACAGCTTTTCTTTATTGATAAACTAGCAGATGATAAAGATTATGATTAAATCCTGTCTTCTTATTTCCACAGTCAGAATCACCAGGCATAAATAAGCAAGGTACCAAAAACGAAAAGGTATGCCATATGTCAAGAAGAAGGCCTCTTAACTACGAACCTGACTATAGAAATGGCGTGCCCTTTGGGGACATTCCCTTACCACAATCTGGACTTTATCCCTATGGCATGAACTCATCTGGTGAACTTCTTTATAGGCCATGGTACAACAGTCCTAACTATATCAGCCAACAGAATGGTGTCAGGCATCGTTACCCAGGGCAACAAATGTTTATGCAGCACAGGCCATTTGGCGGTGAAAATAACTACTTTAGACCTTTGCGCTACCCCAGTCATTTCTCTCTTCCCCATTTTTTGGACCAATCTACCGCAGGTTTTGTTGAGCCTAGACGCAATAGCTTTCATTACCATGGTGATAATGGACATTTTGATGAAATGCTAAACGGACAAAATAGGGGCTTCAGGAATGACTATGGTCAGGGGGCGAGACCAAAGTCCAGCCCATTCCAGAATGGGAAGAAGAAGAGTTATAAAAGAAAAAAGAACCAGAACAATTCCTCAAATATTTCCGAGGGTGGAGACAATGAGCCCAAGAAGGATAATGTTGAATATTTTGACCAGTTTCAGGAAACAGACAACACAGACGGCAATGCATCAACAAATTCTAACACTTTTAATGACCTACAAAACAGTGCAATAAAGTCTACATGCTACGGAGAAAATGATTTACATAATCCCTCTGCTGATAATGAAATGGAATCTCCCCATCTTAATTCCGATTCAGATAGCCTGTTAGGTGCTGTTGGCGGTGAGAGCAGGAATGTGTTTCAGCAAGCCGCTGATCCCCCAGGGTCAAGCGTCTTGCCTTTTGATAAAAATTTGATTGATGAGGGCGCAATTTGTGATTTGGATAAGATGTTCCAGCGCCAGGAGTTTTCTCGCTATGCTGGTGATGTGGAGGACTTTGAAGAGGATGATCTGGAGAAAGAAGCAAAAGCTGTCAGCCCTTATCAGAGTGTCTCTGATGAAGACTCAGAGTTTGAAAACTGTTCGTATGTGTATGATCCGAAGCATTCTCAGACATTAGAGAGTTCTCACTTTTTGTCCCACAAGTCTGGCTTGAGTAGTTTGTATGATGCTAGCAAAAGTACTGAATCTAAAAAAAATACTGTCAATGGTGCGTCTGCACTTCCCTCTAACTCTGAATCTCCAGAGGACACTGGAGACTTCATTGACACTGACCTGCCTGCTCAGAAGCATCTGTTGTCTAGTTCTGATGAAATGGACAGCCACGCCTCAAGCAGTGACAGCGAGACAGAGTCTCCTGGGGGAATGGCCTGTCGTAGTCATAAGCTGCACCAAGACTTCAACTCAAATGACTTGTCCTCCTGCGAATGTGAACTACCCAAGAGAGTAGAAAAGCTTAGCATTAGCAAAGAAAGCACAGAGTGCGGGTCCTATACGTCTAGTCAGTTTAAAAACAAAGCCAAAGATATTTACAAAGAAGAAGTCAGATCTAAGAAACTGTCAGCCCGTTCATACAATAGTAGCACTAGCAGTGAAAGTGAGAACGATGAGCGATCCCCTTCCGAGTCACCTATCAAAAACATTGTACATAATTCTGTTCCTCAAGCGTGTTATAATTCTTCTGTCGGGTGCTTGGACGGGGCCGCTGCGTCACAGCTTCATGTCGAGCGCCCTCGCAGTACGCCAGAGACTCATTGCAGCTCATGCCACCACGGGGCGGAGAGTGAGATTGCCCCACCTGCCCCCCTCCAGCGCTTCCATTCCAACATGTTCTATGCCGGTGCCCCTGTTGGCGGCCACAGAGACAATCCTACGTCCACTCATGATTTCTACTCTAGTTCATTCTCATCCGATGTGGGGGCCTGCTGCTCTCAGCCCACGGGGTACTTTGTTTCACCTGTAAATGATTTGAATGCTTGCTTTCATCAT